>SNQJ01S0022939.1:95792-118924 GCA_010110895.2 Picea sitchensis | reverse complement strand
CCATCAATTCCTTGAGGGTGAAACCTTAATCAGGAGAGATGGACATTTCGATTAGTCCACATGATTCATGATTCTTATTAACCCATTTCACCTTATTTTCATCATTGGTGGGTTCTTGTTCTTTTCCCAAGGTAATCTAGTACAATCCCTTACTTTTTAAAACATCTTCCATATGGGATTTCCATGAGAATTAGTTGGTATTGGTAAGAAAAATATGGTTGTGAAAAGTCATCTTAAGTGCATACATAATATTTATTTAAAGGTGAAACCAATGGTTTAGATGGAAAACTTTCGAAAAAATAGGTTGTTTAAGAAAAAAAAACGCCATTGAAAACTTTGGATGTGAAAGCTATGACCTATTAAAAAAAGGCATAAATGGTAACCAAAGAGCCACATGGAAAATAGAAGTTGTTCCGTGTGGTGATGCTCCTCCTTATCTAAATTTACCTATAACTTCACTTTTAAATAATTTACTTATTAAGTGACCCACTTTTATTAAGTTACTAAATTAACCCGCATTTGAAAGTTGGACGATCTCAAGGACTCTCCGTTGAACGCTCTGTTGATTGCTTGAGGGTGTTAAACCATGGAGTCGAACCAGGAACCAGGCCTCATAGATCCTGATAACCCCTCGGATGCAGACACCTGACTCGCTAGTTCCCCTTCTATGACTGTGACTCATAACCGGCTCCCTTGGCCTCCGACTGTGCTGCTTTCTGTCTGTTCTATGTCCTTGTTTTTCGCCCCTTGTCCTCTTCTCCTGATAGGATCTGGTTTTTTCTAACGTGGTTCCTTTCGGTTTGTCTCCCTACTGTCTAGTTTCTTGTCTTCTAGTCCTTACAGGGATTGGCCCATTGATTCCAAACCCGTGTTTCTAGTGACCGATTCAACTTTTCCCCCGGTTTTTCGCCCTTTTGCTCCTTTGTACTAGCCACTTATTCCTTTAGTCTTCTGCTCAGTTCCGGTCAGTGGACCTGGGGTGGTCCCCAAACTTTTTTCTAATGGACCCCCTGTCCACTACTCTCATGCCCCCTGCAGATGAACTCCTTTGGAAACAGGTGGGATTATTTGAAAAAATAGACTCCCTCGAAAACAGGACCCCGACACTTTCCTCCAAACCTCGTTCAAACTGTCTTACTGATCCCGATGAGTTCCTTGCAGGGACTGGACCCTCTACACTGACTAATACTCCTTCCCGGAGAGCTCCTCCTACTTTTGACAGGCCCCCCAGTAGTCCCCTGATTTCTTCTAAGATTCCTTCCTCCACTCACCGAGCTGACTCCTTTAAACGCAAGGCGTGGAAAGAAAACAAAGGAATAGAGAGACTTTTGCTTGGCGATGGGGTGGGACTAGAGAACCTCTGCAATATGTCCATCTGTGCACTCGTTGGGCGTATTTCTTATAAAATCTTGAGCCCAATATCGCTGGAGGACTGGATTAAACTCAGGTGGCTTCCGATCCTTGGCTACTGCTCGGATGTACTGTATCTTAAAAAGGGATGGCTCTGCTTCTCCTGCAGATGTCCCGAAGACGCCTCATTGTTACTATCTTCCTTGTGGGTCTTTGGAGGAAGCAACCTCATGCTCAAACGCTGGCGTATGTCTTTCAACCCAGACACCGACTATTTCCAAAACAAACATCTGTGGGTTTTACTCCCAGGTCTTCCTCTTCACCTTTGGAACGAAGATGCCTTTAGAGCGATAGGAGACTCCCTCGACAGATTCATAGGCTTTGACTCTCTGTCTCTCACTAGCTCTTTTAGGAGAATGGGAAGGGTGTTGGTCGATATGGACATAACTGTTGGGCTGCCAAAAGTTCTAGAGATTGAATGGCATGGGAGAAACCTGCTACAGAATCTGGATTATCTTGGACTCCCATTCCATTGTAACCAGTGCCGCAAGACTGGCCATCTTCGTCGAGACTGTCCTGGTAAGTCCTTGTCCGAACCCTCTGAATATGACGAGATGCATCTAAGTCCCCCTACCTATATGATTACTGATCCTTCCCTTGTCTACTTAGACACCCCTCCTGCCCCCCCTCCCCTGGACACCCTGATTCTTTGACCTCTAAGCTCCTTCAGTTGTGCCCCTCTCTTTTTATTACTCTTACCGCTTCTGAAAAGGAAACTATTAACCTTGCACACCGGTCCTCTCTCCCCTCCCCCTCTAAGGCCTCTCTGCCGGAAGCTGAGACGCCACAACCTACTGTTCCCATGGCTTCAGCTCTTGATAGCACCCAAAGTCTTTCCAATGACCCTACCCTCCCTCCCCCTTCGCCCCCACCCTCTTCTTTGCAGCTGTCCCTATAGTCTTGTTTCACAGATATGGCAGATCCCTCTGTATGTATTTCCGGTTATAGGCAGCCAGAGGAAACTGAAGACTCCCTCTTGGCAGTGCTGATCTCCTCGGCTCCCGCTCAGTTCCTTCCAGACTCTGCTACCCAGTTACCTATTTTTCGGGGAAAAGAGCACATCGCTCCCTCCACAGATGCGGGTACCTCTTCCTCTCATCAGGCAGGATCTCCAAACAAATCCTTTGCTTGGTCATGTGTTCTAGGCATTGAACTCTCTCCTCTTGAAACGAGAAGTGCCAGAAAGAAGAAGGACTGCTCCTCAACTCTTCACACTGTCCCGGTCGTCTCAACTCAAGATGGAAAGGCCCTTAGAGAAATGAAGGCCATTGCTCGATCTAAGTAATGATAGTGCTCTCATTAAATATTTGAGGGATCGGAGGCACCCTCAAGGCTGCCTCCTTCAGAAGACTTCTAGAGCACTCCAAACCGGATGTCATTTTCCTTCAAGAAACTCTCGTGGATGATCATTCTTAAGAGATTTCTTGCATCTTTTTCGCCCTCTGTGGGTCTTAGCGGCTGCAAATTCAATTGGTAACTCCGGTGGCCTGCTGGTGGCCTGGGACCCTGATCTCTTTGATTTAAATCCCTTCATGACCTGTGGAGGCATACTATTATTAGGCAGTTGTTATGCTACTAATCAGGAGTTGTCTCTTTTAAATATTTACGGCCCTTGTCAAGACAAACCCTCCTTCTGGTCTCACCTTGCTGCTAGCGGGATACTCTCCATTCCTAATCTCATCCTGGGCGGCGATCTCAACATCACTCTATCTGCAGATGAACAATGGGGAGGTGCTCCATCGTCTGGCTCAGGTGAGAACACTTACAGAGACCTCTTTACATCCTTGAATCTAATCGATATAGTGCCGACCAGACTTGGCCCCACCTGGCAAAATGGAAGAAGCGGCCCTGAGGCCATAGCCAAGCAACTTGATCGCTTCATTATCTCTAAGGCTTTCTTATCTTCCACTGGTTTCCCAACTTCGTGGGTTGAACTCCCCTTCTTCTCCGACCACGCACCCATCCTTCTCAAACTGAATCTCCCTATCAGATTCAACCCTTTTCCCTTTAAATTTAACCAACATTGGCTATCCTCTGCGGATTATTCGACTTTGGTTCATTCTGTCTGGACGGATCCGTGTTTCTAGATAGAAGAAAACCCCCAATTGCGGATCATTTGGAAATTCAAAAGACTAAAGGAGCTCTCAAAAGCATGGAGCAGAGAAAAGAAGGCATCGGAGGAGTCCAAATTTCTAAAGCTGGAATCAGAGATCAATATTTTCTTATTAAAATCATCCACAGCTACCCTGTCATTGGAGGATGCCGCTACTCTAAAGGCGCTGGAGAACATTAGAGATGACCTTCTGCGGGAAGAAGAAAAATGTTGGAGGCTTCGCAGCCGTGAGACTTGGCTCAAATGGGGAGACTCTGATTCAAATTATTTTCACAGAGTGGCCAGTCTCAATAGAAACAAAAAATGTATTTGGTCTATCGTGAGTGAGTGTGATGGAACGCTCCGCGGACAAGAGACAATCAAAGCTGAGGCGGCCTCACACTTCGAACACCTACTAAAAGAATAAAGAAGCTGTAACCTTTCTGATCAATGCACGATTGCTAGTCTTTTTAAAAATTTGGTTACAGATGTTGAAGTCACCGAACTTTAAAGACCTGTTACATTATCGGAGATAAAGAAAATTTTATTACACTTCAAAAAGGAGAGGAGTCCAGGGCCCGATGGTTGGACGACAGAATTCTTCACTTTCTTTTTCGATCTTGTTGGCTCGGACCTCCTCCAAATGGTGGAGGACTCTCGCATCAAAGGAAAAATTTCTAGAAGCCTCAACTCCACCTTCCTGGTTCTAATTCCAAAGGAAAACAATTCGATTTCCTTCAATGACTTCAGACCAATCGCCTTATGCAACCTCATCTACAAGGTAATTTCCAAGGTTATCTCCAACCGGATTAAGCCGATTCTAGAACAAAGTCTTTCTGCTGAACAGCTCGGGTTTTTAAAGGGTAGAAGAATTCAAGATGCCATCGGTGTAGCCCATGAGAGCATCCACAACATCAAATAGAAGAATCAAAAGGCGCTAATCATGAAGCTTGACCTCAAAAAGGCTTTCGACAACATCGATTGGGATTTTCTGAGACTAATCCTACACTCAATCGGTTTCGATGTCAACTTCACTGACTGGATAATGACCTGTGTCTCTAGTGCAAACTTTGCAGTGCTAATAAATGGTGAGGCGACTAGGTTTTTTAATTGCGAAAGGGGACTCCGCCAGGGCTGCCCACTTTCACCTTATCTTTTTATTTTAATTATGGAAGGCCTCAGTCTCCTCCTCACCAAAAGCTTCTTCGAGAACCGCTTCTCTGGTATCAAGGCTTCAAACCTTGTCAAGATCTTTCACCTCATGTTTGTTGATGATATTCTTCTTTTGTCAAAAGCAGATTTAGAGGAGTGGCTTATGATTTTGGACATTTTACAGCAGTTCTGTTCCATTTCGGGGCTGTCCTTAAATCTTGCTAAGTCCACAGTACACTATTGGGGTCTCTCCGAGGCCGAGCTCACTTGTCTCAAAGTTTCCATACCCTACACTTTTTTTGACTTGAACTTGGGTTTCAGGTACCTTGGCTACCAGCTGAAACCGAGAACCTCTTCCTCTTGTGATTGGGGCTGGTTAGTGGCCATCTTCGAAAGGAGAATAGGTTTCTGGTGCAACAAATGGCTCTCCCTGGGTGGACGACTTATTCTGGTAAAGTCGGTGTTAGAAACTATGGCGGTATTTTGGATGACCCTGGAACGGATTCCCATCAAGATCATATCTCAGCTCCGCAGACTCACCTTCAATTTCCTATGGAATGACCTTGCAGGGAAGCGTCGATTTCATCTCTGCAGCTGGCAGACTCTCTCTAGAACAAAAAGGTCCGGGGGTTGGGGATTAAAGAACCTTGCTATCTTCAACACGACACTTCTAGCTAATTCTTTCTGGAGAGCCGTCACCATTGATAGTATTTGGCACCGAGTCATTATGGACAAGTACATTGGCTCCCAACCGCTTCATCTTTGGCTGCGAAAGACTCAGCTCCTATAGAAGAGGGCTTCACCTTTCTGGAGGGGTCTAGTTTCCTCCTCTCCGGTGATCCTTCATTGGCTACGTTGGTGGCCTGGATTGGGCTCTGACATCAAATTGGGTAGAGATAAATTACTGGGTTTGGATGATCGCTCGATCCTATCTCTGTCGCTCAGATCGCAGCTAGGATCCTTAATTTTTATTCCCTGGCACAAACGAAGGTGGAGACCCTTGTCTCTCCTCTCCCGGATTGTTGGCTGCACAGTAGGGACTTTCCCCTTTCCGGATCGATGGCTCGGGAATGGGATTCTTTCTCGGCAGCTTTAAAACAAGATGGTATCTCTCTCACCGAAGCGCGGGACGCCCTCGTCTGGGTCGGGGGTGATGCCACTGGCAGAGTCACTGTTAAAAACATTTACGTGGCCCTTCTTCCAGCTCAAGATGTCGTTGCTCTACCTCCGTGGCTCTCGCAGATATGGATTTGGCCGATCCCCCTTAAGCGCATTCTGTTTATCTGGTTGTGTGCAAATGAGAAAGCTCTCACCTGGGAGGTGCTACGCAAGAAAGGATGGCATGGTCCAGGATTATGCTATCTATGCCGCCATGCTACTTAGGACATTCACCATTTATTGATACACTGTACCTTTACAACTGAAGTTTGGAACAGAGTATTACATCACTTCTCCCTTACTTTCACCTGGACCGGTGCCACCATTGTTGATTGCTTCTCTTCCTGGTACTCGGAAAAAGATGCGTCGCTTCCTCTAGCTGCCTTGGTTTGCTAGAAAATCTGGACAGAGTGCAACAAGGCCATTTTCGAGGATGCTCCTCCTTCCTCCTTTGGGTTTTTTCACAGAACTCTGGCTTCATTCAAATGGAAACCGTCTACCATCAAGCCTCTTCATTACAAAGCTGTGGATTTTATTTTGCCTGAAGGCCACACCCTGGTGTGTTTTGACGGCGCAGCTCGATCTTCCAGAATCTGCTGTGGGGCTGGAGGCACCTTCAAGACCCATTCCCGGAGGACCACAAAGTGGTTCTTGAACTGCGGTGTGGGTTCAAACACCAAAGCCGAGCTCATGGGCTTATGGGCCTCTCTCACCCTTGCTTCCCTTTGGTCTTTAAACCATCTCCTCATCCTCGGAGACTCGAGAGTCATCATAGACTGGATCAATCAACTTTGCAACCTTCAATCCTATCACATTGAAGGCTGGAAGCAGAAAACGCAGCAGCTGTCCAAACTTTTTTTTGATATCAACTTTCGTCATATCCCTAGATCACATAACACCGAGGCAGATGCTCTCTCCAAGCGGGCTCTTAGCGAAGTGGTTGGTAGACTCTCAATTTTTCACTGTGATAGAGGACAGGAGAGCTCTATATCCTTTATCAACTTCTTCGAATCTTAATGGTTTCACCGGTTTGATGGAAGGCAGCTCTGTGAGCTGTGTTTGTAATTTATCTTTGATTGGATAATGATCTCCCAGGAAGGATCTCGGGTCATGGCTCAAGCACTAGTTGTGAAAGGAGTGGTCCATATTTGGACTGTGATCGGTCATGCTACACCTTTCAGTCTGCTTCATGTTTATATTAGTGGCCGGACTATCTCTCCTTGAAAGAATGACATTTGACTAAATATTCCAATTTCCATTGTATGCACGGTATATGAGTGATAATACCAGGTCATATCCACGCTATTGCACAGTTTCAAAATTACTCAGCTTGCGGCTGCATTCCTCTATTGTAAATGAATTTTTTTCAATCAAAAATTCGAGAAAATTTTTCATGGGAAAAAAAAGTGACCCACTTTTATAGAATAAGCAGGAATCACTTTTACAATGAAGTTACTTTGTAAATGAAAGTTGGATGTAAAAAATAACTTAAAATAAAATATTAAATTTATTTAATAGTGATTCACTTTTACAATTAAGTGAAATACACTTTACAATGAATGCATGAACTTTTTCAGAAATTAATTTAAAAAAAAAAAAAAAAGAATTGAACTCAAGACCTCTTACTTAATAAATCAGCTTTTAACCAAGTGAAATAGTGAAAAATAAATTGTAGTCTTAAGAAGGAGGATTGGGGGTGTATTTTTCATGGAAGATGTCCTTGGAGTGCGTGCTCAGTAACAAAAAAAATCATTCATTCCCACTCAAAAAAAAATCGCTTCTCGACGAAAACAAGGGTTAGATCTTGGTTAGCTTATCTAGAAAATGCAAGTGTTCCCTTTGTTTTTGATTTACCAAGACCACACAAAGAACACGATAAAGAGGATATGCATACAAAAAAACCCTTTCCGCTTTGTTTCTGATTTGTGGAGATTACCCAAAGTATAGGGAAAAGATCATACACATATCGAAAAGAGTAGCAACCCAGAAGTAAAAATAGAAAACCGAAATGAAACTGAAATATTATCTCTATAAAAAGTAAAATAGTGTATTCAAGCTTTATAACTGTAGATCTGACTGAAATGGTCGTATATTAGGAAAATATAAACCTTTTCGAGTGAAACAAAAACATTCCTAATTGAAACTAGTACTACAGACACAATGGAATAGTCCTTTTAGCCCAAAAATGTAAGAAAAATGGTAGAAACCAAATATGAAACAACACGGCTTCAAGATCTTGATCTACAATGGGAATGGGTCTTCAAATTCTCTCTGATACCATGTTTGACAACACAAGTATTTCAACGGAGGATGAACACCTTCATTAAGCACTCACACAACAAGATCAAATATCAACATACCAATGTTTTTACGTTGTAAAATCCTTGTGGGGAAACATCCACGACTCTAGCCAACATGGCCACTTGGAGAAATTTATTAATGCAAAATAATTTACAGCAGAGTTTCTCACAATCAATCATCAACAAATGACCCTCCATTCTCTTTAAATAGAGATCAGGGACAAATCGGGTGTTAATCCACAGATCAATGTTGTCGTTAAGATTGAGGAGAATATGATTCGTCAAATCACTCTATGTCAGGAACATATCGTGATCGTCAGATCACCGAACTACAAATGCATACTAATTCATACTAAATAAACACACTTTAACCAGAACGACACATTAGACCAATCTCATCTTAATTAACTCCTAAGTGTCTAAATATCCTAACAAATGAATGGTGGGTATCTCAAAGATGTTAGTGTTCATGGATTGTACGTGGAGGATGAATTTAATAAGGAAATCCACCAAATTCYATAGAGGGTATTAGATACTTACACCCATAAAAGAACTAAGTAGCCATTCAATATGAGTAAATGTAGTATCAAACTTACAGTTTTCCATTCATCCTTATGATCCATTAAAAAAACTAGGAGTGACAAATCTCTCACATTTGATTAATCCACAAACACACACAAGAATTGTAAAACAATTCATGACATAATGGACATAATGTTTACCCTAGAAACCCAAATGGGAAAACCAAATTCAAATGGGAGCTCAATGATTCATTTCAACAATATTTGGTTACAATGCTTTCATGGCTATCTATTCTTCTTCCTATTTTGGCCGAAAGACCCATTGAGAATGAAATTGAAGGAATAAATAGGGAGAGATGTGGGGGGGAGGTAAGTGGAATGCCAATACTCATGACCCTGCATTTCCCATAACTCATCCTTCTCTCCTATTTTATTGTTCTTTATCTTTTAATTAACCCATTTTTCCTTCTCACTTTCATTTTGTCGTATTCAATTTTTACATCTGCATTGTTTTACATATATTGCTTAAACTTTGTTAATTGTTGAATTTTTTTGCAGGTACTGTGTCTTGCAACCATTTATTGGTTTGGATCCATTTCAGATCATTATTAATTCCTAAAATCAAAAAATGTATGAGCCTCCTCTTTTGGAGGACAAAGTGTAGGTTTTACATCCTTTCGATAATATTGCATACTTCTAGCCACCATTTTTCGAAGATACATTGATGAATGTCTACACTCATTCCACTAGAAAAAAACAACACCATTCATATCTTGTTGGGCATCAAGGGTGTCTCCCAACTAAGGCCAAATAGTTTACCCAATCAATTTTTTGTGAAATGTTTAGGCATAATTCCCACAATTAGTTGAAAAGTGGGGACACTTTCATTCTAATTAGGGAGGATATGAAAAGGAATGCATACCTAGGATAGTGGGACATGCCACCTCTTGATTTTATCCATCAATAGATGTAAACACATTGAGATTAAGCTCCATACATTTATTTTTTGTAGTTAGTTATGACTTTTCAAACTTAGTTAGGTTGTATTTATTTTTTGTAGTTAGTTATGGATTTTTAGAGTGAGCTAGGTTAGTTATTTTTGGCTTGTCATCTACTTTATTGTATGCATATGCAAAAATCATTCATGGCTAATAGAAAGAAGATTTGTGCAACCTTAAACTTTATTAGTTCCATGACAAGATGAATTTTTGGAAAGTGTTTTTGGATCTGACTAATATTATATCATCAAAAACCCTCCTATGTCAGGGATGGAGCTTAAGCACTCAACGTGAGTGGGATTCCCATTTTAGGTGAAGAGAAAGTGAGTTTATTTCACTAGTTTTGACAAGTAAGAATGCAAAAAGTGTCCCAAACTCAAACTATTGGGTTGGGAGGCTAGCAAGCCTCTAAACCCAATGATTGGGTCCCTCAACCACTCTAATTCAACAATTTTCAAGGGAAAAATTTCCCATTTCTCACTTGAGATGCTAAAAAGGCATACAAAACCAAGGATTGAGGAATTGTTTGACCATTACTAACATGAGTTGTTGAACAAGCATTGGAGGTAAGTGATCTACCATTAGCCCCTCTAAGTAAACAATTTAGGTATTCTTGGGGTTTGACCGGGTTTCTTTTGATTTTTTCTATCCCTTGCATGGAAAACCAAGTATTTCAACTCCCATAAAAGCTAGTGCTACCTTTTAATCTATTCACTCTTCCTTCATGCTCCCTTTCACGACTAGTTTATTTCTTTATCACCATTTTTTTGTAGGTTTTGAGTTCCAAGAAGGTGTTTTTGTTTGTAGGAATGATATTTATTCATTGGGAAGAGAGGCGTACGATACCATAAGCTCATAAACAATATTGTATTCCTTGGCATTGACTAAAACCTTGAGTATTGTATATTGCATCTTGGTTTGCTGCATTTTAGCTCTTGAGGTTTGTAAGACAAATTCCACCATCAAAACACATTCTTCTCACCTTTGAGCGATAGAGTATACCTTCTCAAGATCATATTGTCGATATTCCAACCATCTAGGACTTCATCAACTTTATAAAAATTGGTTTTCTAGCTAAAAAACTATCAAAGGAGAGTAAGAGCGAAAAAGTTGAGTGTGACAACTTCCAAGTTTCAATATATAAATTGCACTTTGATATGTACTTTGTTTTTTCCCATAATTTTTCTTTCACACTTTAAGTCTTTATGGTGAATTTTTAGAAAGTCCAAGATAATAATGCATGGTGTTATATCTTTGTAAGAAACTTCTTGCTTAACAAACTTGATTGCATTTTTAGTTCTCTACTTGTACAACATAATGATGTGCAATTGAAAAATCTTATGTTGAATACAAAAATTTAGCTATTGAACTTTTATGATTATTTGAAAATGTGTAAGTTTCAAGCATTTGGGTGGCTAACTACGTGAAAGGATTGGTAAGAACGAATGTATTGTAACAATGTATTTCTTTTAAACACTCATAATAGAGGTTATTTTGCTTACACCGATTGCGAGATAAAGAAAGGTCAAATGAAAAATGAAAAATGAAACAATGTCTATGTCTTGTCATCTTGCTTTTTCACATTTCATTAGATAATTTGCATGTTAATCTAACAAAGTAAAACACTCTAAGACAAATATAGAGTATGAGCATGTCTTTTCATGATCTTCAAAGGAAAAAATTGATGAACATAAATTTTACTGCAAGATAAAATTATACTTTGATGTTATCTTTCAAAGTTATATGGAAAAATTCTAAAGGGAATAGAAGTCATTAGTTATAGATGCATACATTTTTCGATTGCATTCCATATCATAAAAATTATTTCATTGTTGCCATAATAATGGTGAAGGAAATGCAGGTGACACCATTGGATTTAGACAATTAGTTCAAGGATATGGTGTTATTTCCATTTACCACTTTTATAATAATTTTTCTTGCTATTACATGTATATTAATACTAGACCACCACAAACCAACATTGTTAATTAGAGAATTTAAGGAAAAATCACAAACGCTTCAATGTGAAGATCTTTTGCTTGCATAAGACAATAATCAAGGACAATTTGTTTCCATGAGGAGACATGATAAAAGCCTGGGTTTAGAATGTCGATATAGCTAGATGGACATTGAGGGCATGGAACATGAACATCATCATGCAGTTGAATGCCACTACTTTGCAAGCCCTTCACAAAATCGATGAAATATGTATCCCTCAAAATTGACATCTAAGATTAAGGAAGTTTTCATTATGAGGTTGACCAACATTAATGCTAAAGGAAGTTCGTACTATGAGGTCGGGTGCAACTCTCAATGAACCTTAAAACCTCACATTTAAGACAAACAAAGTCCTTATTATGAAATCAGGAACGACAAAACCTACGAGGTAAATTGAAAGACATTTATATTATGACATACAATGCATGTGGATTAACAAACATTTAATCCTTAAAACATACACATTATGAGGTGATGAGAAAATCCTTAATGAATTTGACAAAATATATCTCCTTTAAAACACTACTATGAAACCAAGCCAATCCCAAAATCTCATTAAATTTAATGATACAAATTAAAATCAAACATCTCAAAAAAAAAAAAGATATTATATGTTCAACATGAAATTAAAACTTTACTTTCATATAATTTTATGGCTAAAATTAAATTATAATTTAACTTATCTCTAAAATAATTTTCAATTTAATTCATATTACAACTCTAAACACCCTTAAAATTCTTAAGGGTGTTAATAACATACCATATTACAACTCTTAACACATGTAAAATTCTAATAAATGACATACCATATATAAAATTTTAATTTACTACCTCATATTGTCTTTTTATTTTTAATTCTCTATTTATTTAATTTTTAAATTAATAATAAATATAAAAAATCTTAGAGATAGAGATAAAGTATTTTTTATAAGTTTTCAAAAATTATACTTTTCCTAACAACTCTTAGTAAAATTTAAAAAAATATTAAATGGTATACCATATATAAAATTTTAATTTACTAGGTTATTTTTTTTTTTAATTTTCTATTTATTTAATTTTTAAATTAATATTAAAAATACTAATAAAATACTTTTTTATAAATTTTCAAAAATTATAATTTTCCTATTCACAAATTTAAAACTAATTAAAAAATGACTAAGGCTGATTGACTCGGCATTACATGGAACGAGATATTGAATTGAATCACCTAACATTACATTTAACAAGAAATCGAACTTGGTGGTGTAGTTTAATTTGAGCAACTAAGTGTGGTTTGTCATCTTTAATCACTAGAAAAATTTAACACATGTTGTTAATGTGAGCAATGGATTAAACTTCTTTTGTTGTTGGAAGGTATGTTGCTGCTATTGGTTCTAAAGCTAGTATTTGTTATAGATCTAGATCAACTAAAGATACAAGAGCTAATGTTGTATCTAATGCTTCAAGTTAATAGCTATAAGTGAAAAAGGTATAGCAAGTATGGTCCATAACTATAAGCGAAAGGTAAAGCAAGTATAATCAACAACCCTATAACTTTAACAATAATAATATTGTGAGATCATAAGGTTTTTAGCTAGCTATATCAAATAAACTATCAATAACAACAAGTTGATTTGAATAGCTAATCAAATCAAATTTAAATAGTCAATTAATTAAAAATAAAACACTTCAAAATAATTTAAAAATAAAAATCACATTAATATATCAATTTCTAAAAAGTTCACAAATTTTGAAGTAGATTAACTAGGGAGTAAATAAATCAATTTTTTATGAAAAAAAATGAATCTCATTTGGACCAGATTTTATAACCTGAGTTTCTCATGGATCAAAATTCCATACATTTCAAAATTTTACCCTATTTTAAACTAACCCAAATACTCAAAAAAATCCATCAAAATATTAGATTAACCAGAAATTACTCGAGAATTATCCCACTCCCACAAATTTTCAACCTTAAGTAATAGGGGTCAGCACGTTATCTACCACGGCGCAGGCAGTAGTTATAATAAAATAATAAATATGAACTTAAGTTTACCGTAAGCAAGTCGTCTGAGTAAATATTCCACCATTTCTTCATCTCCGTCAAAAGTGCGCAATGACAAATACTCCACGATAGACTTGACTGCCTGCCACTCAGTCTACTTCCCCTGCGACTTTTTCTTGTTCTTCCTGCCTCACCAAACAACATTTCACCTATAAATATCGTGCAAGTGTGCGCACCATCGTACAGTATAATATATTTCCTTCTGCTTGTTTGGGCCTCCAGTACAGTACTCTGCAGCAGATTTTCATTGCTATAGCAGACGATCAGAAGTTTTATACTGTATGCCATGTATTCTCGTGCTCTGATAAATCTGCCGAGGTTTGGCTTCTTGGAAATCCCGTCCAAAATGCGCCAGTTAATTCGTTTGCTACCGAGAGTTACTGATATCCATACCTCCAGACGGCCATTRAGCGTTTGTCAAGATAGAAAAGAATGGAAGGAGTAGACAGAATTCAGASGGTCRGAAGAATGGCAATATTGTTCCCAAGGGATCCCTTCCTGTGTATGTAGGGAAGGATATTCCTATGAGATTTGTGATAAATGCCAATGCTCTCAGCCATCCCCTATTTGCGGAACTGTTGGAGGCCTCTGTAGAGGAATTCGGATACTACCACAAGGGAGCTCTCAGGATTCCCTGTGATGTCTTCTTGTTTGAGAGGATTCTTAATCTCATTAACAGTAGACATCCACCGTTATAAATCTCTCATGAATGATTTTAATAGGCTGCTATTGTTCTGTAATGAATATATATCTAAATTCATTTAATATTCTGTAATGAATATATATCTAAATTCATTTAATAGATGGATCGTTTATAAATCCAGCGTTATCAATCTCTCATAAACGATTTTAATAGGCGGCTATTGTTTTGTAATGAGTATATCTAAATTTAAATTCAATTGATGGATGGATAGTTTATACATGTATATGGTATGACATCTCTTTGGAGTTTGGGCACCATATCTGAAGGTCTATTCATGGCAGAACTGGAATTCCAAGGCATGATTATCTTTTTCCCTGAAGTATTAATAGTTAGTTTGCAGTGGAAAAGATCTTTGTTTTCTTTTTCCAAGAAAAAAAATTAGCTTACTTTCTGTATCAACAGAATGCAAAATACATTCCTAAGGTATACAAGCACTAGCAAGAGACACCATTCAAAAACTGTTATTGCTTACATAGAGTTGATCAAAGACACCACCACCTCTGGACTTCATCACCTTTCTCTTCTTTGGGTTTGCCAACTTGGGTGGCTTCTTCACACTCAACCATTGTAGATCACCAAGTTCCACCAAGTTCTAGGTTCCCACCAATAAGCTATAGACCTCCAAAACCAAATTGAGTACAAGATTCACTTGAGGACACAAGACAAATCAACCCTTGTAGATCACCAAGTTCCACCAAGTTCCAGGTTCCCACCAATAAACCCTAGTCCTCCAAAGCCAAATTGAGTACAAGATTCACTTGACGACACAAGACAAATCAAACCTTGTAGATCACCAAGTTCCACCAAGTTCTAGGTTCCCACCAATAAACCCTAGACCTCCAAAACCAAATTGAGTACAAGATTCACTTGAGGACACAAGACAAATCAACCCTTGTAGATCACCAAGTTCCACCAAATTCCAGGTTCCCACCAATAAACCCTAGACCTCCAAAACCAAAATGAGTACAAGATTCACTTGAGGACACAAGGCAAATCAACCCTTGTAGATCACCAAGTTCCACCAAGTTCCAGGTTCCCACCAATAAACCCTAGACCTCCAAAACCAAATTGAGTACAAGATTCACTTGAGGACAGAAGACAAATCAACCCTTGTAGATCACCAAGTTCCACCAAGTTCTAGGTTCCCACCAATAAACCCTAGACCTTCAAAGCCAAGTTGAGTACAAGATTCACTTGACGACACAAGACAAATCAACCCTTGTAGATCACCAAGTTGCACCAAGTTTTGGGTTCCCACCAATAAACCCTAGAACTCCAAAGCCAAATTGAGTACAAGATTCACTTGAGGACACAAGATAAATCAACCCTTGTAGATCACCAAGTTCCACCAAGTTCCAGGTTCCCACCAATAAGCCCTAGACCTCCAAAACCAAATTGATTACAAGATTCACTTCAGGACACAAGACAAATTAAAGACTCACTAGAGCAATAAATATTTACTACCAGACTTCGCGAGCCCTTCATCCTAAGTCTTCACACACATGTGGCTGAACAAATATCATGTACTTTGAAAGAAAGTCCTCGGATTAATCTACCAACTGCACACGCTCCATCAATCGTTCTACGTGTTTGGTTACATCATTGTCTTGAGGATAGATCAAGCTAGAGATCTGAAATGTTGGCAATCAAAATGAGCGATTCTATTAACTTTTATTTTATTTTCTTTGTACAAGTCTAAAATTCCTAATAATTTATTGGGCCATTTTTTTTCTTCAATTCCCCATCTTTTACCAAAATTCCAAATTGGTGTATGAGACCCTCTCGTTTGTGGAACAAAAGACCCATCGAGGTCTCCACTCAATAGTATACCCCCATCGAGATCTACATGCAACAATATACCCCCATCATCCAGTGAATGATTTGACTACTAAAGCCTACTAAGGTGTACATACCCTAACCCCCTATGACTTTGAACATGTGAACTCTTAAGAGAAAACACATGTTATTAACCATTAGGCCAAATACAAAACAATTATTTAAACCAATATTATGAAGAACCACTTCCTTAATTCATAACTCCACTCAATAGTTCCAATTACATAGGAATTAAATCCCTATTGCATTACCCTTTTCTTTTTAAACATTAACTTTCATTTCACCACGACTATAATATTTGTTTAATCCATCAAAATGTTATTGGAGATCTTCTTTGTTCATCATCATTCCTTCAACATGTGTCCTCCTCTTCCATCCTTCCTTTTTCAATCTTGTAACATATTTGATATTATTATTAATTTTCAATTGGATTTTCTAATTTCTCATTTTTTTTTTCCTATTTTTATTTAAAAATTATATCAAAAGATTTAGCAAAACAATAAAGAAAAAAATCATTTTTTTTATTGTTAATTTTCGATTTTCCTATTTTTATTTAAAAATTATATCAACAGATTTAGCAAAACAATAAAGAAAAAAATCATTTTTTTTTATTGTTAATTTTAGATTGAACTTTTTATTTATTTTTTAATTTTTTTTTCTTAAATTATATGAAAAGATTAGAAACAAACAAAGTGGAAAAAAACTTCAACATTCTTCTTTTTGGTACTTTCTTTACAACATCTCAAAAAAAAAAAAGTCTAAATGGCTGAATGTTTAGATAAGAACTCACTTAAAAAAAAAGTCGTGCCTTGGTTTTTTTGGGCCCAATGAATTATTTTTATGATGTTATGAAATAACTTAACAAAGAGAGTCATAATCATAATTATGCCGAAAGGCGTATACCTATTGAAGATGGGCATAATTAATGATCTTTTAATTATAAAAACTAATCTTATGGCTAGTAATTGAAGATGCTGGCATATTCTTAGTCGTCCTCCTAAATCAATGAATGAGATTTCATGTTCATATCTTTCTTGCATTTTTTAATGCTTATGTTTCCTTGTTTACTTTTTCACATTTACTTAATATGATTAATATTTTACTGCCATTACCAATGATTGCCACATTTACCTAATTAACAAAGATTACAAAAATTCCAGATAACGCGAGCTAAGCAGATAGCGACATATATACAACAAAGAGAATTATAAAGAAATACCCGAAGAGTTTTTCTGTCCGATTTCAAAGAAATTCAATTCATGTAGGATCCCGTTAGAATCCTTGAGTCTCACATCACCTATGATCGAAACTCGGTAAAAGATTGGCACAAGCCAGAAGATGTGCTGCCCGATCTGAGAATGAGAAATATAATGGAGGACTGGTTCTCTCACTACGACCTCGACCCTCCCTTAGACTTCATCTCCAAACAGGACGACCTCGTGGTAGCGATGGATTCTGTATTGAAGCAACGCAAGAATTCACTTTTGCTTGAATTAGAGAGTGCGATTAGAAGCAAGCCTTAGCTAATGAAAAACGGAGGATGCATCTTGTGCGTGGCCACACTCTTATCATTTGGGATAAGAGCATGGGACTGGGCATGCATCTTTGAGTTCCATTGCTTCATTTTTATATCTTCTTTGAGATTATGGGAATGAAATAAGCCTTTCGACGTTAATCAACTACATGATTGTGGCTATGCTAGTTGTATACTACTTTTTCCCATTTTAAATTTATTTAATCTACCCCTGAAACATTTGTTTTCAACTAATTTATAGCTGTGAAAAATATAATAAACATTGTTTAATATGGTATGTACCTTCGAATTGTATAAAGAATTTTCGAATATTCCAAAACATGTTTAAGTCCATCAGTGACTTATTTCACTCCATTTAGCGAAAAAACCCAAAGTCCAATCATTGAAAAATAAAGATTTACAAAGGAATGAATAACAAATATATTTACTAAGAATTAACTTCACTCCAAATTAAATTAAAAGCAAAAAAACAAAGATTAACACTCCATTTAACAAAAAGTCCAATCATTGAAGAATAGCTACTTAAAAAGAAATGAGTAACAAAATATATTTTAATAAAAGTTAAATTCAATCCACTAGGCCCTCATGTAGCTGGTTTAATTATATTACATGTGTACCAAAGGTTTTTTTTTTTCAACAAGAAAAAACTTTTATATTAGTAAATATAACCGGTCTTCTTTAGAATTATACAAAACTGTAACCATGTGTCTACAAGTTTATCATCTTTTGTCTTCATTACAACTTTTTATCAGATAATTGGTCCACATAAAACTGCCACTTGTCACAATATGATTTGCCAATGAACTTGACACGTGTCATCACCCCATGTGTCTTCCATGCCACGTTATCTTGCCAACTTAGCTATGCCACGTGTCACTTGGAATTTTGCCTATTTGACCAAGTTTGACTAAACTTTGACTACTTATAACGTTTTATTTGTAACTCCGTTTGACAAGCCGTTTGCATCGTTAGAAATATTACGATGCGCTCGTCACGATTATGCCCTTTCCATTGAGTTTTAGAAACTTTGAAGGTTTTCCCTTTTGCTGTGTGCTGAAGCCATTCTGAGTGTTCTGACTTGCTTTTGTGCATTCTGAGTTATCTTAACCTTCTCTGGATCCTTTTTGGATCATGCCTTCCCACTGAGAGCTTTTTGGACCACCAAAAGCTTTCATCAATCAATTGGTAAGTGAGGGAAGAGATCCCTCATCTTATCCTTCTTAATCCACTTTGCCTTGCTTGGATGTGTGCGCTTTAAGCCTACTCGAAGATAATCAAGATTCAACATCACCTTTGTGTGAAGTCCTTGTCCTTCTGTCCAAGATGATATCTTCCTTTATCTCATCCAAGTACTCAGGTGAAAACTCATCAACTGATGGTATTGAAACTTCCTCATCCTGATCCATGATCATGGGAGGTTCAAAAAGTTTCAAGTTCTCTACATTCACAACTGAATAAATATGCATATAAGGTGGAAGATCTAAATGAAAAGCATTAGTGTCGCTTTTCTCCAAAATAGTGAAGGGTCCATATCGGATGGGCTTGAGTTTCTTGCCTTCACCTTTCAATCGTTCCTTGTTGATGTGAAGCTATACATGTTCTCCAACCTGGAACTGATGATCAACCCTGTGCTTGTCATGTTGAGCTTTATACTGTGCTTGACTCTTTTCCAATTGTTCCCTGACTGCCTGGTGTATCTACTGAATCCTCTGGATGAACTTATGGGCTCTGTCCTCTATTCGTTCTTCATTCACATCGACATCTCTCCCATACATCAAGTCCAAAGGAACCTTTGGTAGGTACCCATAACATGTCTCAAAAGGTGAACTCTGGGTGTATGAATGTAAAGATCGATTATAAGCATGTTGTACATAAGGTATCTGTTCATCCCATAACTTAGGATGCTTGCTGCAGTAGCCTAGAAGAAAAAGTACCACTATTATGTTTACCACCTCTGTCTTTCCGTCGTTCTGTGGATGAAAAGCAATGCTCCTCTTCAATATGGTGTCCATCATTCTCCACAAGCTAGTCCAAAACTCCCCAAGGAATCGAGTATCTCGATCCAAGACAATGGACGTGGGTAACCCAAAGTGAACCCAAACATGTTGAAAAAAGAGATTAGCAGTCTGCTCAGCAGTGATATGATTTTTACATGGCATCAAGATACACATCTTGCTAAACCTATCCACTACGACATACAAATAATCATGACCCCCTCTGGTCATTGGTAAACCCCCTACAAAATCCATGGAAATACTTTCCCATGGATGGGATGGAACAGGAAGTGGTGAGTATAGCCCCAATTTTCTATTAGTGGGCTTACAAGTAGAACACATCACACACCCCTTTACATATTTACTTACAATTGCTTTCATTTGAGGCCAGTAACAAAACCTCTGCAAATGAGCCATAGTTTTTCCTACCCCAAAATGCCTCGATACAAGAGAAGTATGAGCTTCTCGTATTACATGGACTCGTTCACTTGTAGGAATACATAGCTTCCCAAGATGATAGAGTAACTTTCCGTGGAAACAATAATTCTCTACCTGTGCACCACGGGTTAGCTTCTCATATACTTCTTTAAAATCTTCATCGATGGCATATTTCTCTACATAGCTATCATGAGATAAATAAGTATTCTTCAAAATAATAGAAGAAACAATAGGAGGTCTATAAAGCATATGGGCTACCTTGTTACTTGTACCCTTCTTGTACTTGATTACCAAATGAAATTGTTGTAGATAACCCATCCATATGTAGTGCCGAGATTGTTGCAATTTGGTCTGTGCCTGAAGATAATGTAAGGGCTGGTGATCTGTATGTATGATGGTTTCCTTCCCTAACAACTAATGCTTCCATTTATTTATGCTTTGAACTAATGGATACAACTCTTTATCATATGTAGGATAGTTAACAACAACTTGGTTAAAAGTCTCAGAGTGGCAACCTATAGGCTTACGGTATTGCATCAATACTGCACCCATAGTGTATCTGCTGGAATCTGTCTTGATCTCGAACGACTGTTGAAGATTCGACAGTGCTAATACTGGTGCAGTACTGATCTTCTCGTTTAAAATGTTGAAAGATTTTTGTTTCTTTCCTTCCCACTAAAAAGTGTTCTTCACATTGGTTAAGGCATGCAAAGGAGCTGCGATAAAGGAGAAGTTGGGAATGAATCTTCTCCAATACTGGATTGCACCCAAGAAGCTTCGGACTTTAGACGCACTTTTTGGCTCAGGACATTTACCAATTACTTCAATTTTGGAAGGATAAATCTTTAATTGTCCTCCTCCCACGATATGACCTAAGTATATAAGTGCAGTCTTGCCAAATTCACATTTTGACATTTTCACATACAACTTTTCCCTCTGCAAAGTATCCAATACTTGTTTTACATGCCTTACATGTTCATCCCAAGTCCCGCTGAAAACAAGAATGTCATCTAAGTATATAATCACAAAGTCATCCAGGAAAGGCCTGAATACATCATTCATCGCACGCATGAAAGTTGTTGGAGCATTACAAAGCCCGAACGACATAACTAACCACTCAAACATACCTTGTTTGGTCTTAAAGGAAGTCTTCCATGCATCATGTTCTACAACCCCGATTTGATGATATCCACTGCGCAAATCCAACTTAGTGAAATAAACAACATTCTTTAACTGATCAAGTAAATCATCTATGTGAGGAAGAGGGTATTGATTTTTCACCGTGATTTTATTTAAGGCTCGGTAATCGAAACACATTTTCCATGTGCCATCTTTCTTTGGCACCATCACGATCGGAGAACCACAAGGAGATGAACTGGGCCTGATGACCCCTTGATCCAATAAGCTCTGTACCTTCTTCTTGATCTTTGTCATCTCCACAACTGAAATCCTGTACATGCCCACATTAGGCAAAGGAGAATCCTGCTGCAGATGTATCTAATGTTGGATTTCCCTCTTAGGAGGTAATCCATCTGGTTCCTAAAAAATATCATCATACCTGGAAACAATATCAGTTAATTCATTTTTATGAGATGGATCACATTCCTGGAAAGCGTCGGATGTCTCGACATCTTTCTCTTTGACAACCATGAGTACATATCTCTTATTAGTGGTTATGAGTCTTTTCATTTTCCCTGCACTAACAAGCGTCGTATTCACCCTCATGATATGAGCTCTAACAATATATTCCACTCCCCCTTTTGTAAGGTGGCATTTGTTCTCATGACGAAAGACGACTACTTTTCTATCATAAAGATACAGACTTCCCAACACTATGCCACATATATCAAGTGGTACAACATCCAAATCTACTTCATCAATCAACTTTGAAGAAATAGCAAATCTAACCCTACATTGTTTGGTGACATTAAGTTTTTCTTTGTCACATACCCAACCAAGAGGGTAAGGCTTTGGATGTGGTTTTGTTTCCAGACCCATCTTCTTGACAAGTGCTTTAGATATTAAATTTACTTGGGAACCCAAATCAAATAATGTATATATCTTAGTATGTTTATATACACATCGTATATGAAATAACTCATTCCTCTTTCATTCATCACTATGAGATTCATCATTGGAACTTGAACTAGCATGAAGAGAATATTTACCTTGTAATCCAGTTGCTGTGATCTTTCCTTCATCTCCTAATTCGAACCAAGATCTTGCTGCACTGTAGCAACAGTCTTTGTCTTCCCCTTTCTAGTCAACTATTTCAGTTTCTTTTCCAGATGTAGTTTCCAACAATGTTCTTCATCGTGACTGCTCCTCTTGCAATGAGTGCAAGATGGTTTTTCTCCTTCTCTCGTTACCATAGTGGTATTATTTCCCTTCCTTTTGAACTTCTTGAAAGTCTTTTGTGGGAAATTGGAAGGTTTCTTCATGGGATCTTCTTGAACATGTTTCCCCTTGTTCTCAAGGTGAGTGGCTTGCACACAAACTTCGTCAAGACTAGTGGGGTTAAAGAAGAGCAAAGTATGATGAATATAATTATGAAGTGTGCCATTATACTTCATTAAAATTTCATAAGAATCCAAAGGAATATTCAATGCTAAAGATTTCTTACTAAATTCCAATGTGAAACTCTGTACGTTCTGACCTTTACTCTGTCTCAATGTTTTCCACTCCATCATTTCTTTATTTAAATACCCTAATGGATAGAACTGCTTCCTTATCTCTATTTTAAAATCTGACCATGATCTGGATTATTTTCGGCACAAAATGAGAGCGGAGATATAATAAAGAAATGCACAAAGATATTGAAGATATTCAATAATATAACAGAAATGTATCAGAGATGCAACCATAAACATAGATATACAGTAATACACGATTTCTATTAATCAGAGAAATGTACAGAGACTGTAAAAATACAGAGTGAAAGACTCGCTAGAATG
>SNQJ01S0022939.1:77124-95742 GCA_010110895.2 Picea sitchensis | reverse complement strand
TGCAACCATAAACATAGATATACAGTAATACACGATTTCTATTAATCAGAGAAATGTACAGAGACTGTAAAAATACAGAGTGAAAGACTCGCTAGAATGGTGGCAGCTTATCTCTGAGAAGAGATGTGACGACTACTCGCATTAGCAGGAAGATGATTACAATGAGGCTCTGAAGGCCCTTTTTACAATAAACAGGAATGCAAAAAGTCCTAGACATCCAAAAACCTAACCCTAGGAGATGAAGTGCCAAAAGTCATGTGGGCCCCGTTTGGGTAAGTGAGTACATGAACTTCCCGGGGTCGTAACTTTTGCAT
Source organism: Picea sitchensis (assembly GCA_010110895.2). Classification (NCBI taxonomy): domain Eukaryota; kingdom Viridiplantae; phylum Streptophyta; class Pinopsida; order Pinales; family Pinaceae; genus Picea; species Picea sitchensis. Next base: position 95,428 of record SNQJ01S0022939.1, on the reverse strand, counting down.
ACGATCTCTGTTTTAGGCGTGTGATAGCTCGTTGGAAAGGTATTGTCGAGGAGATTCATTTTGGGGGCTCAATTATGCCTTCATATATAATTGAGAACCCCGATCTTGAAAAACCTTCATTTGGACCCTCAAAATGGCCCCAGAAGTTAAAACCTGCTAAAAATAGTAAATTGCCAAAATGGCCAAAAAACTGTTTTGAGCCATTGGGAAAAGGTGCGTGGCCACCGATATCCATCTGGATCAGACCATGAAGAAGGAAGCTTACCACACTTACTTCTATCCTGTAGCTTTCTCTCCCACCATACGGGAGCGATGCCTTCCAACCGAAGAGAAGTCAGTTTCACTTTAACTTCCTCTTCGCCAATATGTTGAACACGACAATATACTTCAACCTGTCGGATCCAATTGTCTAATTTTTCAAGATTAGAATATCCATTAAACATAGGTAAATAAAACTTTACATCAAGCTTTAATAAAGGTTTCTTAAAAGAGGCTTTATGGTTAGAATGCTGAGAGTGATAATAATTCTTAGAGGAAGAAGAACTAGAACTTGAAGGCGAAGACAAAGGCTCAGGAGGATCTCCTCCAATCCCTTGGTTTACCGAAGCATCATTATCTGCATGTGATTCCTTTTTCTTCTCCTCCTTCTTCATCCACTTCTCGTAATCTCCATACATCTTCTCAACCATGTCTGACATGAGATAAACGACCATGTGAAAGTTTTCCTCATGTTCATCACGCTTTTCCTCTTCTGTCATCTTCTTCCTTCTGGATGTACAACCAACTTTGGTATTGAATGTCTTTAGAGTTCCTTCATGCTGCTTATTCTTGGCCCTAGTAAACATTCATACTCAAAAATTCAAGTCAAATACGACTGCTCTGATACCAACATGATCTGAGATCTTTTTGTCAGGTGACTTATTAAAGAATTGCATAAAATGAGCATAAACAAAAGTACACCATAAAGAAGGAAAAACTCAAAATGAAAGAGACACAATCATGCAATATGAACACAAAGAACTTGATAATGGAGTTCGTCCCTGGTGGACTACATCCAGGTCCTGCTCTCAAATGGGTAGGTCTTTTTATTAACTCCACAAAAGAATTGGGCAAAATACATAAGTATACATCATTCTGGAGTTAAGCCATAGAAGGTTTGTTCAGATCAGAAAACTAACACCACCAATGCATTTGTGGTGTTTTTTAACGTAAAAATGACTATCTCCATGCCTCAATCCGAGTCGGACATTTTCGGGCCCCCAAGACACCCTTGCCTCGGTTTCCATGCCACTGCTCCTACAATTAATGACCAACAGATCTCGAAATCCATGCAAAAATATTGAAAAATTCACCCAAATCCATACTGTACGAATGCGCTCAACTAGCCCCTTCTCCGTGCTTTCGTGTGTATTTGAATGGACTACCCGAAACCCCCTTATATACAAATTTTTGGTAGTTATATCATAATGAGGAAGTTAGGCGCATTGGTTATGGAGGATAATTTAATTCATATACTGTTGGGGAGGTTCCGGTGTAGAATCCTTGGAATCCCTATTTTACACATGTGTTATAACTGATTTTTGGCGTGCTTGGTAAAACTGGCGGAGGTTTTGGCGGGTGGTTAAATGGAAAAATCTTCTAAATATAGTGGAATATGTTAAATATGGAGGTTTGTTGGTTAAGCCCCGAGGCGAGAGGAACATTAAGGTCGCATGGTTTTAAAACACGTGATCAGGGGCTGGGCCAAAGGCCTAGGCCCTCCCTTTTGGCGCCTTAGTTCAAGTTTAAATTTAAATATTATTTAAGCTATATTTCAAACAAGAACCAATGTGTGGTGTAGTGGTAAGCACTGATGTGTGGGGCCTTTGGGCTACTTGAAGGTCATGATTTTGACTCTTGGGGAGTTGAATAAAATTTTTCACATTCCAGCCATCGGAGGGGTGCCACGTGGTAGCCCATGACTGGGCCACGTGGCACCATATAACTAGTCCAGATAAAAATGCCACTTGTCACAATATGATTCTCCAATGAAGTTGACACGTGTCATCACCCCATGTGTTTTCCATGCCATGTCATCTTTCCAACTCAGCTGTGCCACATGTCACCCTTGTAGTGGTGCCATGTGTCACTTTGATTTTTGCCTATTTGACCAAGTTTGACTAAACTTTGATTGCTTATAAAGTTTGATCCATAACTCCGTTTGATGAGCCGTTTGCACTGTTAGAAATATTGCGACGTGCTCTTTGCGATTATGCCCTTTCCACTGAGTTTTAGGAACTTTGAATTTTCTCCCTTTTGCTATGTGCTGAAGCCATTCTGAGCGTTCTGACTTGCTTCTGTGCATTCTGAGTTATCTTAACCTTCTCTGGATCCTTTTTGGATCACACCTTCCCACTGAGAGCTTTTTGGACCACCAAAAGCTTTCATCAATCAATTGGTAAGTGAGGGAAGAGTTCCATCACCTTATCCTTCTCAATCCACTTTGCCTTGCTTGGATGTGTGCCCTTTAAGCATGCTCGAAGATAATCAACATCACCTCTACGTGAAGTCCTCGTCCTTCTGTCCAAGATGATATCTTCCTTTAACTCATCCAAGTACTCAGGTGCAAGCTCATCAACTGATGGTATTGAAACTTCCTAATCCCAATCCATGATCATAGGAGGTTCAAAAAGTTTCAAGTTCTCTATGTTCACAACTGAATAAATCTACATATAAGGTGGAAGATCTAAATGAAAAGCATTAGTGCCTCTTTTCTCCAAAGTAGTGAAGGGTCCATATCGAATGGGCTTGAGTTTCTTGCCTTCACCCTTCAATCGTTCCTTACTGATGTGAATCCATACTCGGTCTCCAACCTGGAACCGATGATCAACCCTGTGCTTGTCATGTCGAGCTTTATACTGTTCTTGACTCTTTTCCAATTGTTCCCTGACTTCCTGGTGTATCTGCTGAATCCTCTAGATGAACTTACGGGCTCTGTCCTTTGTTCATTCTTCATTCACATCAGCATCTCTCTCATACATCAAGTCCAAAGGAACCTTTGGTAGGTACCCATAACACGTCTCAAAAGGTGAAATCTGAGTGGAAGAATGTAAAGCTCGATTATAAGCATGTTGTACATAAGGTATCTATTCATCCCATAACTTAGGATGCTTGCTGCAGTAGCCTTGAGAAAAAGTACCACTATTATGTTTACCACCTCTGTCTGTCCATCACTCTGCGGATGAAAAGCAGTGCTCCTCTTCAATTTGTTTTTTTTCATTCTCCACAAGCTAGTCCAAAAATCCCCAAGGAATCGAGCATCTCGATCTGAGACAATGGACGTGGGTAACCCAAAGTGAACCCGAACATGCTAAAAAAAGAGATTATTAGTTTGCTCAAAAATGATATTCTTTTTACATGACATCAAGATACACATCTTGCTAAACCTATCCACTACGACATACAAATAATCATGACCCCCTCTGGTCATTGGTAAACCCCCTACAAAATCCATGGAAATACTTTCCCATGGATGGGATGGAACATGAAGTGGTGAGTATAGCCCCAATTTTATATTAGTGGGCTTACAAGTAGAACACATCACACACCCCTTTACATATTTACTTACAATTGCTTTCATTTGAGGCCAGTAACAAAACCTCTGCAAATGAGCCATAGTTTTTCCTACTCCAAAACCTATCGATACAAAAGAAGTATGAGCTTCTCATATTACATGGACTCGTTCACTTGTAGGAATACATAGCTTCCCAAGATGATAGAGTAAATTTCCGTGCAGACAATAATTCTCTACCTGTGCACCATGGGTTAGCTTCTCATATACTTCTTTAAAATCTTCATCGATGGAATATTTCTCTACATAGCTATCATGAGATAAAGAAGTATTATTCAAAATAATAGAAGAAACAATAGGACGTCTAGAAAGCATATCAACTACGTTGTTACTTGTACCCTTCTTGTACTTGATTAACAAATGAAATTGTTGTAGAAAACCCATCCATATGTAGTGCCGAGATTGTTGCAATTTGGTCTATACCTAAAGATACTGTAAGGGCCGGTGATCTGTATGTATGATGGTTTCCTTCCCTAACAAGTAATGCTTCCATTTCTTTATGCTTTGAACTAATGCATACAACTCTTTATCATATGTAGGATAGTTAACAACAACTTGGTTAAAAGTCTCAGAGTGGTAACATATAAGCTTACGATATTGCATCAATACTGCACCCATGGCATATCCCCTATTTGTCGCGATCTCGAACGACTATTGAAGATTCGACAGTGATAATACTGGTGCGGTACTGATCTTCTCCTTCAAAATGTTGAAAGATTTTTGTTTCTTTCCTTCCCACTGAAATGTGTTCTTCCCACTGGTTAAGGCATGAAAAGGAGTTGTGATAAAGGAGAAGTTGGGAATGAATCTTTTCCAATACTGGACTGCACCCAAGAAGCTTCGGACTTCGGTCACACTTTTTGGCTTAGGCGATTTAAGAATTACTTCAATTTTGGAAGGATCAATCTTCAATTGTCCTCCTCCCACGATATGACCTAAGTATATAAGTGCAGTCTTGCCAAATTCACATTTTGAAATTTTCACATACAACTTTTCCCTCTGCAAAGTATCCAATACTTGTTTTACATGCCTTACATGTTCATCCCAAGTCCCTTTGAAAACAAGAATTCCATCTAAGTATACAATCACAAAGTCATCCAAGAAAGGCCTGAATACATCATTCATCACACACATGAAAGTTGCCAGAGAATTACAAAGACCAAACGACATAACTAACCACTCAAACAATCCTTGTTTGGTCTTAAAGGTAGTCTTCCATGCATACTATTCTACAACCCTGATTTGATGATATCCACTGTGCAAATCCAACTTAGTGAAATAAACAACATTCTTTAATTGATCAAGTAAATCATCTATGCGAGGAAGAGGGTATCAATTTTTCACCGTGATTTTATTTAAGGCTCAGTAATCGACAAACATTCGCCATGTGCCATCTTTCTTTGGCACCATCACAATCAGAGAACCACAAGGAGATGAATTGGGCTTGATGACCCCTTGATCCAATAAGACCTGTACTTGCTTCTTTATCTCTGTCATCTCCACAACTGACATCTTGTACATGCCGACATTAGGCAAAGGAGAATCCTACTGCATATATATCTCATGTTGGATTTCCCTCTTAGGAGGTAATTGATCTGGTTCTTGAAAAATATCATCATACTTAGAAACAATATCAGTTAATTCATTTTTATGAGATGGATCACATCCCTAGAAAGCGTCGGATGTCCGAACATCTTTCTCTTTTACGACCATGAGTACATATATCTTATTAGTGGTTATGAGTCTTTTCATTTTCCCTGCACTAACAAGCATCATATTCACCCTCATGCTGTGAGCTCTAACAATATATTCCACTCCCCCTTTTGTAAGGGGGTATTTGTTCTCATGATGAAAGAAGACTACTTTTCTATCATAAAGATACGGACTTCCCAACACTATGCCACATATATCAAGTGGTACAACATCCAAATCTACTTCATCAATCAACTTTGAAGCAATAGAAAATCTAACCTTACATTGTTTGGTGACATTAAGTTTTGCTTTGTCACATACCCAACCAAGAGGGTAAGGCTTTGGATGTGGTTTTGTATCCAAGGCCATCTTCTTGACAAGTGCTTTAGATATTAAGTTTACTTGGGAACCCAGATCAAATAATGTATCTATCTTAGTATGTTTAGATACAAATCATATATGAAATAACTCATTCCTCTTTCGTTCATCACTATGAGATTCATCACTGGAACTTGAACTAGCATGAATAGAATCTTTACCTTGTACTCTAGCTACTGTGATCTTTCCCTCATCTCCTGATTCAGAACCAAGATCTTGCTACACTGTAGAAACAGTCTTTTTCTTCCCCTTTCTAGTGAACTATTTCGGTTTCTTTTTCGGATGTAGTTTCCAATAGTGTTCTTCATCGTGACTGCTCCTCTTGCAATGAGTGCAAGATGGTTTTTCTCCTTCTGTCATTACTGTAGTGGTCTTCTTTCCCTTCCTTTTGAACTTGTTGAAAGTCTTTTGTGGGAAATTGGAAGGTTTCTTCATGGGATATTCTTGAACATGTTTCCCCCTGTTCTCAAGGTGAGTGGCTTGCACACAAACTTCATCAAGACTAGTGGGGTTAAACAAGAGCAAAGTATGACGAATATAACTTTGAAGTGCACCAATATACTTCATTAAATTTTAGTAAGAATCCAAAGGAATATTCAATGCTAAAGCTTTCTTCCTAAATTCCTTTGTGAAACTTTGTACGTTCTGACCTTTACTCTGTCTCAACGTTTTCCACTCCATCATTGCTTTATGTAAATACCCTAGTGGATAGAACTGCTTACTTATCTCTGTGTTAAAATCCGACCATGAGGAAAGAAGCTTACCACACTTACTTCTGTCATGTAGCTTTCTCTCCTACCATACGAGAGTGGTTCCTTCTAACCGAAGAGAATCTAGTTGCACTTTAACTTCCTTTTCGTCAATATGCTGCACACGACAATATAATTCAACCTATCAGATCTAATTGTCTAACTTTTCAGGATTAGCGTCTCCATTAAACATAGGTAAAGAAAACTTTACATCAAGCTTTAATAAAGGTTTCTTAAAAGAGTCTTTATGGTTAGAATGCTGAGAGTGATGAGAATTCTCAAAGGAAGAAGAACTAGAACTTGAAGGCGAAGACGAAGGCTCAGGAGGATCTCCTCCAACCCCTTGGTTTACTAAAGCATCATCATCTGCATGTGCTTCATTTTTCTTCTCCTTGTTCTTCATACTCTTCTCGTAATATCCATACATATTCTCAACCATGTCTGACATGCGATAAAAGACCATGTGAAAGTTTTTCTCTTGTTCATCACACTTGTCCTCTTCTTCCATCTTCTTCCTTCAGGATGTACGACCAACTTCGGGATTGAACATCTTAAGAGTTCCTTCACCCTGCTTATGCTTGGCCCCAGTAAGCATTCATACTCAACAATTCAAGTCAAAGATGACTACTCTGATACCAACACGATCCGGGATCTTTTCGTCAAGTGACTTATTAAAGAATTGCATAAAATGAGCATAAACAAAAGTAAACCATAAAGAAGGAAAAGATCAAAATGAAAGAGACATAATCATGCAATATGAACACAAAGAACTTGATAACGGATTTCATCCTTGGTGGACTACGTCTCCGGGTCCTGCGCTCAAATGGGTAGGTCTTTTTATTAACTCCACAAAAGAATTGGTAAAAATACATAATTATACCTCATTCTGGAGTTAAGCCATGGACTCCCTATTTTACACGTGTTATAACTGATTTTTGGCGTGCTTGGTAAAATTGGTGGAGGTTTTGGCGGGCGGTTAAATGGAAGAATCTTCTAAATATTGTGGAATATGTTAAATGTGGAGGTTCGTTGGTTAAGACCCCAGGTAGGTGGAGCATTAAGGTCGCATGGTTTTAAAAAATGTGATCAGGGGCTGGGCCAAAGGCTTAGCCCCTCCCTTTTGGCGTCTTAGTTCAAGTTTAAATTTAAATATTATTTAAACCATATTTCAAACAAGAACCAACGTGTGGTGTAGTGGTAGGCGCTGATGTGTGGGGACTTTGGGCTACTTGGAGGTCATGAGTTTGACTCTTGGGGAGTCGAATAATTTTTTTTAGATTGCAGCCATGGGAGGGGTGCCACGTGGCACCATATAAATGGTCCACATAAAACTTCCACTTGTCACAATATGATTCACCAATGAAGTTGAAACATGTCATAACCCCATGTGTCTTCCATGCCACGTTATCTTGCCAACTCAGTTGTGCCATGTGCCCCCTTTGCAGTGGTGCCACGTGTCTCTTTGACTTTTTCCTATTTGACCAAGTTTGACTGAAATTTGTCTGCTTATAACTTTTGATTCGTAACTTCGTTTGACGAGACATTTGCACCATTATAAATATTGTGATTGTGCCCTTTCCACTGAGTTTCAGGAACTATGAAGTTTTTCCCTTTTTATTTGCACTAAATCCATTCTAATCATTCTGACTTGCTTCTGTGCATTCTGAGTTATCTTAACCCTCTCTCGATCCTTTTTGGATCAGGTTGTCACTCAGAGTAGGCCTCAAGGAACCAAAATTATAATGAGTTGCAAGGTATTTAAATGGGATAAATTATTTAAATCAGGATGACGTGAGAACACACTATTTCCACACTATTGATGAAGCTTATCAAGTTTCCCTAAAGGTAGAAGAAAATATTGAGAGGAAAACACAGCCTAGAGGTAGAGGAAGAGGTTTTAAAGGATGAGGTAAATAAGGGATTGATAAAGGAAGAAAAAAGGAAGAAGAATTTGTTGGTGGTGTTAGCAACAATTTTTGTCTTGGGCACAAAAGTACCCAGGTCTGCAGGTTGCACGGGAAGCGCCCAAGCGTAGCACGAAAGAATCTCTTTTCCGGTTACAAGTCAAGCGAGCGGGCGAAGTTTTGTTGTCAGCAACCGAGATCCATATATAAAGCTGATCGATGGTCATCGGGATTTCGGAGCTTCCAAGTTTCCCAAGATTTAGCAAAAAAGGTAGCACCCATAGTTCAAGACAGATCTGGGTCATCTGATCCAGATGGGATAGGTGGCATCCATTCAACATTGCGGGGATCGGTGTTTCGGGAGATAAGAGACCTCCCATTCATTGCAGCTGAAATTTCCAATCGACAAAATGCCGAGGGCACCTTTGGAGCCGAGTCCACGGTCCTAGCGCCAGGTCATGTCAAGCGAGCCTGAGAATGAAGGAAGCCCCCTTTTAAATAAAAAATTCTACCTTGGCCATTCATCTTAAGGACATGCGGTGCACATCCGTGTCATGTTGACATTCGGGAGTTCGAGGGGTAAGCTCTCCTCGTCATTTCATATCTCGAAACCTCGAACCCTGAAGCGCCAAAAGCGCCAGGAATTAAGCCCATGGTTTTGGCACCTAGTCACAAAGGAGAAGTCCTGGAGAAGGGGCACTAACGTTTATCATTTGGCAAGATGGGTCCCAAAGCACCGAGAGCGATCTTAGCCGTTCATCCTGGAGGAACACGTGGTGCGCGATTAGGTTCTTCGCGTTTTCGCCCATCGCGATTTCGNCGGTGCACATCCGTGTCATGTTGACATTCGGGAGTTCGAGGGGTAAGCTCTCCTCGTCATTTCATATCTCGAAACCTCGAACCCTGAAGCGCCAAAAGCGCCAGGAATTAAGCCCATGGTTTTGGCACCTAGTCACAAAGGAGCAGTCCTGGAGAAGGGGCACTAACGTTTATCATTTGGCAAGATGGGTCCCAAAGCACCGAGAGCGATCTTAGCCGTTCATCCTGGAGGAACACGTGGTGCGCGATTAGGTTCTTCGCGTTTTCGCCCATCGCGATTTCGAAGCACAAGGAGAAGCTCTTTCATATCCCCAAAATGCGAAGCGTCGAAGACGTCTTGGACCCGGGCCCACAGTATTAACGAATTAGTTCAGGACCATCAGATCAATGAGGGACGCGTGGTGACCGTTAGGCCCTCCTGACATTTCACCCATCGTGACTTTGAAGAGAAAGGACCTACTCCTTCCTATCCACGAACCCCGAAACACCGAAAGAACCTTTGAATATAGGCGTAGGGTCACGACCCATGGTCACTTGAGGGAGTAGAAAGGGATGTACAAAAGGGGCCAAAAGCATCGAGTTGAGTTTCAGAATGGGGGCACCGTGTTCTCCAGATGCTGGTTCGACGTGATCTAAATCTCGATACCTTCTTGGAATGAATGAAGTAGAGAGAGGGTGGTTGAAACCTTGCCTCACTCATTAATTGCAAGGTATGGATATCCCGACTGAAAGTCTACCCGAGATGGTCCTCTGTACTGGTTCTTTCCACAGAATCCAAGCTGAGTCCTTGAATCACCAAGGAAGCCTGCACACGCTAATTCAACATTTAAGGGCTTAGCTACCCCTTGGCACAAGCCATGCTGAATTAAGGTGGAGTATGACAGAGGAGTGCAGGTCAGATTTGATTGAAGAGACTCCTGATCCCGAAAGTCTAGTAGGCTTCTGTTGGGAAAATGTTTAGGAGTATATATACTTAGTTTTGATATTTTTCAAAGGATCGATGGTAGAGCAAAGCTCTTGACTGTAAAGTTTGAATAGACATTCTAGCTCTCTGGTTATGCATCTGTATTGAGATTTCTTGTTTTATGAAAGATAGTCTTTCTTACTCCGTCTAAGTTTTCATCTCGTACTGAGAGAGTTCGTGATCGACTGATTTGCATGAATTATGGCAATTATGATATGATAAAGTATTTATTGTGGCATTATTGTATTCTCTGGTTTTCTGCGTTTGAATGTAAGAAGATCTTGTGTTTAGATGCCTTCTCCTATAGTCTGTTAGAAACTTGATGTTTACAACAGACCTTTGCATCTCTCTGATACAAGTCTCCCCCCTACTCACCCTTACTACAACTCACTGTCTGAAGTTTATCTAAGACCTCACTTGCCCATGCATGCCTGGCCTAGTTTCAAAGTTGCAACAATATCGTTTTGAGTTTACTTCCATTCGATCACCCCTTTTATACACAAATCGTGACATAAACTGATGGGCGTTGGGCTCTTCTCTTGCTTCAATCCAGGGGTGACTTCCATCGCTAACATTTATGGAGCCGTTTCCGGGGACGAAGTTGAAAATTTTCCCTGAGATCAAATGACATTGAGCCTCTTATTTTGAAGGTGGATCAGGTATCATAGCCTTTGAAGATTGCTACTGTACACCTAGCGACTCCATTGTGACAACTCCATTGTGGCGAACCTGCCATGTCAATTGTGGCTTTCAGAGGCAGGCACATGTGGTCCCATCCACAACTACCTCTAGCTACACCTGAAACTGATCTGGAGGTGGTTCTTAGAAAAGGGAAGGCCTCTGAAGGAGAAGATTCCACCGTCGAACCAGGTAATCTGCCATCTCCTTCTATAGGAACTCCATTTTCTCCTCCTCAGTTTCTTAGCAGACCTCTTTCTGAAGTTTCCCATTTCCTGAATTTCGGGAGTGTTCCTGTTGAGGTTTTCCCCCCTGGTCTGGGATTAGAGGGAGAAATCCATGTCACTCCCCTCTCCCCTGAAGCTGTACCTTGGCATAGACCCAGGACCATAGAAGATTTCCCCACTCCTAGATTTACCACTCCTCCTCTTGTTACTGTTGCCGCTTCTGCACAAAGAGAAGCATCCGCCGGATTAAGCCCGCTATCCTTCTCCCTAAATCCCCTATTATTTCCCACTCCCCTTAGAAGCTCATCCCCAATATCCCCATTTCAATCTCCTTCTCCTCCGAGTTCTCCTCTACATAATATCCCTATTGTAGGAGAAAATCCCCCTATGACCAGAATAGAGGCTATTATAACCGCTAGATATGCTCCCCTTGTGTTACCTCAGCCTCTCAATGCCCATCTAGTAGATGGTTACCTCAAGCAGCTACCCAAGTTTACAAGCGAGGGGGACATAACTGCAAAAGAACACCTAGAAGCCTTTTACAGTTTTACAAATGATAATGTTATCATGCATGTAGACGTATGGATGAGGATTTTTGTCCATAGTCTTCAAGGTGAGGCTAGAAAATGGTTTAAGGCCCTGCCTCCTGGATCTATTGATGGGATTGATGCTTTGGATAATTCCTTTTTGAGATAGTGGGGAGATAAATAAGACTTCATGTATTGCATGACAAAGTTTGGTTCTTTGAAGAGAAAAGAAGGAGAGTCTGTCTCTGACTTCTCCAAGAGATTCAATAAAATGTACAATAAAATCCATGCTGAGATCAAGCCCTCAGAAGCCTCTGCAAAGGTCACTTATGCCAATGCTTTTGATCCTGATTTCCGCCTCCTACTCAGGGAAAGGAGAGCCACTACTTTGGCTCACATGCAAGACACAACCGTGGAAGTAGAATCTAACGTACTCGCTGTTGACCAACTCAAGAACGCTGCTGATAGAAACATATCCAGGAAGAGGCCTGAAGCTTCCCCATCCAGTTCCTCTCCCCTACCCCTTCAGACAGATGAGACAGCTAGAATGCTAAAATCACTTTCTTCCAGGACGGAAAGGTGGGAATTAGAAGGGAATCCCATGTACAAAAATCCCCAAAATACTAATAACAGAGGTTTCAGCAGGCCTGGTAATAGTATGACACAAACTTTGCCAAAGGAACAAAGAAGCTGAGACAGGGAGGATTAGAGGATTCAAACCCCTCTCCAGAACAACCTAGTTTTTCATGAGGAAGGGGAGGAGGTGGATGAAATCGACCCTGAGATCCAATGCATCGAGGACACTTCCCTGTTTCCTCACTTGAATCAATCTGCATATGAAGAATCCCTTATCAACACTCAAATCAACGAGTTGAGTAAAGGGGAAAGGTCCATCAACACTCCTAATAGATACCATCTCAGGTCAAAAAAGAAAGAAGGGAATTTTGATAGCCAGGATCAACCCCTCGTAGCGGAAAGGCCTACTAAAACTGCAGAAACCACTACTAAAGAAAAGAAAACTCAGAACACTTCGCCAACAGCCAAGGAACTGGTCTCTGAGGTAAGGGAAGATCCTAAGTCTCTCTCCTCCTTTAGCTTTGAGCATGAGATTCAAAAGATTATAATTCCTGTGCCCCTTTCCGAACTAGTTAAAAACGAAGACTTTAAAAGGTCCCTCTCCAAGATGTTACAATTTCAGCCCCACCAGCCTTCCACGGACTCAATAAACCTCCAAGATGAAAAGACAACAGTTGTCCTAGGCCCCATGGTAGAAGATAGAGATGAGTCATCCCCTCCTTTCTACACATCCCTGAACACATGATAAAGTGCTGCATAACTTCCTCATGGATTCAGGGGCTTCCCATAACCGTATGCCCAAAATAGTAATGGAAGAATTGGGACTCGAGGTGACAAAAACTTATCATGATTTGTACTCTTTCGATTCAAGGAGAGTGAAGTGTCTGGGAGTCATCAAAGACCTAGTGGTTTCCTTGTTTCAACTGCCCATGAAGAGTGTGGTCATGGATATTGTGGTAGATGATGTCCCCCCCAAATTTTGGCATGATGTTGTCAAGATCTTGGATTAAAAATCTTGGAGGAACATTATAGATGGATCTCACGTATGCCACCATTCCAGTCTTCAGAGAGGAGCAAAGAAGGTTATATAGGGAAGCTCAGCTGGCCTACATTGTTAGTGATGAAGCAAACCCCACCAATCACCCCATCTTTGCACTTGACACTGATTTGGGGTCTAGTTTATTGCAACTCATTGATGCTTCTAAAGACCCTTTCCAAGTTAGAAAGCAACCCAGTCTTAATTATCCGATTCCCCCTCCAAACATCTCTGTCTGGAAGATGTTTTTCAACGGAGCTTATTCTAGCGAAGGTGCTGGCACTGGAGTAGTTTTCATGTCACCTTCTCAAGAGACCATATCCCTGTCATACAAGCTAGATTTTAAAACCACCAACAATGTGGCAGAGTATGAAGATCTTGTTCTGGGTATGAGGGCTGCAAAGGAAATGGGAATTAAAGAGATAGAAATATTTGGAGATGCTGAATTGATTATCTAGCAAGTCGGAAATGCTTATCGGGCTTATAATCCCCGGCTTAGAAATTACAAAAATGAGGTATGGGACCTGATTGATAATTTCTTCTTGGCTTTTAACATTTCTTTCATTCCGAGGGGAAAAAACACTTCAGCCGATTCTTTAGCTGTCTCAGCTAGTTTGCTCAAAGTTCCTCTGCCGCCTATGATCAAATATGATGTTGAAATAAAATATAGGCCCTCTATACTGGACAATGTCAAGCATTGGAAGGTGTTTGAAGATGATCTGGAAATCAAAAAAATTCTCCAATCTGTAGATGAATTTTCTGCATTGCACATTGATTAGGATCTTGACCCGGAAGGTGAACCTCACCCTGAGGTGTTTTTAAATGAAATTGCTAATCACCAGATAATTCAATTGCCTAGTAATCACATTTTGAGGGGACTAGTCACTTTAGAAAGATTGTTCGATGGGAATGATGTGGCAGTAAAGGGTAAGGTTTCAATGAAGATGCCGACACAACTGAGTGCAACATTGGCACACAGGAGGAGCTTAAGTTTGTCAAGTTGTCAAGAAGTTTGACCAGAGAATAGAGGGCCGAATATACTGAGTTGCTGAGAGAGTTTGTTGATGTGTTTGCATGGACCTACGAAGACCTCAAGACATATGACACATCCATCATTGAACACAAGATCCCACTGAAGGAAGAGGCTTGGCCATTTAGGCATAAGCTAAGAAAGATAAATCCCATGTTGTTTCCTGTCATGGAAAAAGAAGTGAAGAAGTTGTTAGAGGCCCAGATCATCATTCCCTTGAGATATTCCGAATGGGTGGCCAATTTGGTCCCGGTGAGGAAGAAAAGTGGAGAAATCAGGCTTTGTGTCGATTTTAGGAACCTGAACAAGAGCTCAAAGAAAGACAATTACCCCCTACCTAAGATGGAACACATACTGCAGAGGGTAACTGGTGCATCCAGGATATCCATGATTGATGGGTTTTCTGGCTATAATCAAATATCGGTCATGCCTAAGGACAGGGAAAAGACTGCCTTCACCACTCCTTGGGGCACATTCATGTATGCCAAAATGCCATTTGGTCTAATGAATGTAGGAGCAACATTTCAACGAGCCATGGATATAGCCTTCATCGGGGAGAAAGACCAGTTTGTAGTGATCTACTTAGATGACATCACAATCTTCTCCAGGTCTGATAAAGAGAACTGCTATCACTTAAGGAAAGTTTTCTTGAAGTGCCGGAGGTTTGATCTTTCCCTAAATCCCAACAAATCCTTGTTTACTATGATGGAGGGCAAGCTATTAGGCCATATAGTATCAGCGGAAGGAGTGAGAATTGATCCTAGTAGAGTGGAGGCAATTCAGACCCTGTCACTTCCCAGGTCTAAAAGAGAATTCCAGGCCTTTTTAGGAAAGATTAACTTTCTGAGGAGATTCGTCTCAAATTTTGTTGAACTAGTGAAACACATCACATCCATGCTCAGAAAGGGAAACAAAGTGAAATGGACCGCTGAACCCAGGGAATCTTTTTTCCAAATAAAAAGGGCACTAACTGAGGCACCTGTGCTGATTAGTCCTGATTATTCCAAACCCTTACTAGTTTTTTCTTTTGCTTCTTTCGATATGGTAACAACGGTGTTATTGCAGAAAAATGAGGAAGGAAGAGAGAAACCCATTTCCTTCTTCAGCAAGGCATTAAGAGATGCAGAGATCAGGTATGAAATCATGGAGAAACAAGCCTATGCCTTAGTGAAATCTCTCAAAGCTTTTAGAGTCTATGTCTTGCACTCAAAGGTAACCACATACGTTCCTTCATCTTCTGTGAAGGACATCCTTGTACAGGCCGACATAGATGGGAGAAGAGGCAGATGGATCACTATAATCTTAGAATTTGACTTGGCGATAAAGCCCACTAAGTTGGTTAAGGGGAAAGGTTTATCCAAGTTACTGGATGAATCCAATTGTGAAGCCTTGGGGGTTAGTTTCATCAATACTTGCTCAGGAACTCAGCAAGCCGAGTTGCCCAGCCAAAGCTCTCAGGATGACTTATCACTGGCAGAATGTGCTTGGTATCGTGACATTTTGTACTTTCTGCAGGAGTTGAAGCCCCCAGATGGAATGGGTAAAAGTAAGGCAAGAGATTTAAAGCTCATGTCAGTCAGATATTGCCTCATTGGACAAGTCTTGTACTGGAGAGACCCTCTAGGGGTGCTGCTGAGATGTTTGAACCCACCAGAAGCCTAGAAAGTTATGTTTGATTTCCATAAAGGCCTTTGTGGGGGCCATCATTTCTGGAAGACCACAACTCACAAAATCCTCAGGGATGGGTATTACTGGCCCACTTTATTCGTTGATGTCAGCAGAGAAATCAGGGCCTGCATCAAATTCCAAAAGTTCTCAGGAAAGCAGCAGCTTAGACCACTGCCACTAGAGCCTGTAGTGGCTTCAACACCTTTTCAACAGTGGGGGCTAGACTTTATCGGGGAAATCCATCCTCCCTCAAGTGGCCAACATAGATGGATCCTGACTGCAATAGATTATTTCACCAAGTGGATAGAAGCTTCCCCCACCAGAAGTGCATCATACAAAGTAATTATCAGCTTCCTGGAGGATATCATAGCCAGATTTGGCTGTCCCAGTAGGATCGTCACTGATAATGCTGCTTCTTTCAAATATGAGCCTCTAATTAAGTTCTGTGAGCAGTTCCAGATCTCGCTAATTCACTCCACCCCCTACTATCCCCAGGGAAATGGTTTAGCAGAGTTCTCCAACAAAATCCTGATAAGGATCATCAATTACTCTTGGAGGACAACAAAAGGGCTTGGGATTCAAAGTTGAAATTTGCTCTATGGGCTGATCAAGTGACAATGAAGAAATCCCTGGGCACCTCACCTTTTCAGCTAGTCTACAGAACAAAGGCGATTTTTCCCACTCAGCTCGCCTTACCTGTGGCGAAGTTCTTTCAAGATTATGAAGGAGAGATGGATCATATGATCAGAAGGATTCATTAGATAATGGAAGTACATCAGATCAGGGAACAGGTGAGGGATGCAGCTCATAGTCATCAACAAAAGGTCAAACAGGCTTTTGATAGGAAGGGCAGGAAGAAGGAGTTCGAGATCAGGGATTTGGTACTTAAGTGGGATGCACCCAGACAAGATAAGGGAAAACACAACAAGTTTGACGCCCTCTGGATTGGATCCTTCAAAATCTCTGAGGTTTTCTCAAACAACACATACAGGTTGCAAGATATGGAGGATGAAGAGGTTTTCAACAGCCCAGTAAATCGGCATTTTCTGAAGAAATGTGTTGTTTGAGCCTTAGACGACTCCTTTGCTTGTAAATATTGTCCTTTGGTTCTTTGTGCATTTTCTTTTTGCATATTTTCGGCTTAGTAAATGAATCCATAGCCTAATAGCAAGGTAATGAAGCTGCAGAATGAGTTCTTAGAGAATCACAGGGACGACTCTATCCCCCATGGAGTCTAATGTTAGCAACAATTTTTTTCATGGGCACAAAAGTACCCAGGTCTGCAGGTTGCACGGGAAGCGCCCAAGCGCAGCATGGAAGAATCTCTTTTTCGGTTACAAGTCAAGAGAGCAGGCGAAGTTTTGTTGTCAGTAGCTGAGATCCATCTATAAAGCTGATAAACGGTCACTGGGATTTCGGGGCTTCCAAGTTGCCCGAGATTTAGCACAAAAGGTAGCACCCATAGTTCAAGACAGATCTAGGTCATCTGATCCAGTTGGGACAGGTGGCAGCCAATCATCATTGCGGGGATCAGTGTTTCAGGAGACAAGGGACCTCCCATTCATTGTAGCTGAAATTGTCGATCGGTGAAATGCCGAGGGCACCTTTGGAGCCGAGCCCACGGTCCTAGCGCCAGGTCACGTCAAGCGAGCCTAGGAATGAAGGAAACCCCCTTTTAAATAACAAATGCTACCTCGACTGTTCATCTTAAGGACACGTGGCACACATCCGTGTCATGTTGAAATTCAGGAGTTCGAGGGGTAAGCACTCCTCGTCATTTCACATTCTGAAACCTCGAACCCTGAAGCACTGAAAGTGCCCAGAATCGGGCCCATGGTTTTGGTGCCTGGTCACAAAGGAGAAGGCCTGGAGGAGTGATCCGGGGTAGGATCTTTTATGATTATGGTTGAGTTTTAAACTTGCATGAATAATTTAACCACTTGAGAATTTAATGAAAGAATGAGGAAAGAAGAGGATTATATCAGTCAAATACACATATGCAGATCTGAAAATAATAATGAACAGCAAACCATAAGAATGCAGGTTGATAACGGAGTTCGGCACAATGTTTGCCTACGTCTCCGGACCTTTTTCCTGTGGGGGAGGCTTCTTTATTTCTGCTCAAGTGCTCAAAATTAGATCTCAGCAATGCCCAAAGGCTACAAGACTGATCTGGTCTTGTTGTCCCAGATCTCAAGAACCCTGCAAAAGAAACGACACGCCAAACTGATGCTCCAAGCTCCCAGAAACGATCCGACAGCGTTTCCACCTCAAGGGCTTCCCTGCAACAAATTGTCTTTGGATTGGCTTTCCTTCAGCATAACTCTGCTATGAATGGCTTTCCATTGGCCTCAAACAGGCCTGGTTTATATAGGAATGGAGTTGGTTTCTCATCCCCAACTTCCTCCAAGAATCTGGCCTCCAAAAAAGCCCAATATCCCCCAAA
>SNQJ01S0022939.1:59335-76711 GCA_010110895.2 Picea sitchensis | reverse complement strand
GGGAGGCTTCTTTATTTCTGCTCAAGTGCTCAAAATTACATCTCAGCAATGCCCAAAGGCTACAAGACTGATCTGCTCTTGTTGTCCCAGATCTCAAGAACCCTACAAAAGAAACGACACGCCAAACTGATGCTCCAAGCTCCCAGAAACGATCCGACAACGTTTCCACCTCAAGGGCTTCCCTGCAACAAATTGTCTTTGGCTTGGCTTTCCTTCAGCATAACTCTGCTCTGAATGGCTGTCCATTGGCCTCAAACAAGCCTGGTTTATATAGGAATGGAGTTGGTTTCTCATCCCCAACTTCCTCCAAGAATCTGGCCTCCAAAAAAGCCCAATATCCCCCCAAAATGGAAGAAATCTGCTAAAAATGGGTTTAATAAATTAATAAAAACCAATTTTTAATACAAAAACCCACTTTTTACTTTAGGATAGGCCGCAGCCCCTTTATCCCGGGTGCGCGCCCCCTTTTCTGGTCACATTGGCGCCATGTGGCCAAGCGCTAAGCGCTGGCCACCCCAAATTCACGCTGCTCCTGGTCATGTGGCGGGTTTGTTGGAACCGTGGGCTAACTGTCCGTGGGCTACATGGCTAGAACCCCGAGTCCTATGGAACCGCATAGGACCGTTGCATTTATTCCCGCGCATTTGTTGGTCAGCCCCGGGTCGTGTGGCCACGGGTTATATGGTCACAGCTCCACATGTTATACAATACCGCGCGTTTGAAAGGAATACGCCCCCGATCACATGTTACGGTCATGTGATAACTCTGCGCCGAGGGCTGGGGCCAAGCCCCGACCCTCTCCCCCCCGCCGACAATACAATATTTAAACTTTAAATATAATTATTGCCAAACGTTTAACAAGTTCTGCCACGGGGTATGTTGGTTAGCCCGAATGTGAGAAGCCGTAGCTCCCGGGAGGTCGCGGGTTCGACCTTGGTGAACGCCAAACCAAAACTTTGTAAACCAAAATCAACAGCCAATAATGGGGTGCCACGTGGCAGCCCCTGAGTGGGCCACGTGGCACCCTTTTTTTTCCAATGAGAACATGCCACGTGTCAGCCTATTATTGGCCCACGTGTGCCGCCACGTCGATTCTGTCGTACGCCACCTGTCATGCCACGTCATCTGCCCTGTCAGCGTGCCACGTCACCGATGACGTCAGCATGCCACGTCACCGATGACGTCAGCATGCCACGTGTCACCCTGTGAGTGGTGACATGTGTCACCTCCATATTGGTCCGACCGCATGCCAAAAAGGCCAAACCCGTACGACACGTGTCGCGTCCTAGTGATGCCACGTGTCCTCCGTACGGACCCACCACGTGTCGCTCTCTGATGCTGCCACGTGTCGTCATCCCTGCCTGCCATGTGTCACCTCCTGGTTGGCCCACGTCAGCTGTACGGAATCTTCCACATCACTGTATGGAATCTTCCACGTGTCAATGTACGGACGTGCCACGTGTCCTGCCCAGTCAGCATCAAATTTTTGCCTGTTTGACCTTTCGGACAGAACGCAATATCTTCTCCATACGGACTCCGTTTGACATAAAAATTATACCACCGGAATCAGGAAGACGAGACGGACGCAATGGAATAGGTTTCGTCACATTCCAAGCACTTTCATTTTTGAGCATTTTTCAAGCCCTATCAGGCTTCTGGATCTGTTTTCAGATCAAGGAGGGGCGCTAACGTTTATCATTTGGAAAGATGGGTCCCAAAGCGTCGAGAGAAATGTTAGTCGTTCATCCCGGAGGAACATGTGGTGCATGATTAGGTTCTTCGCCTTTTCGCCCATCACGATTTCGAAGCACAAGGACCATCTCTTTCATATCCCCAAAGCACGAAGCGTCGAATATGTCTCGGACCTGGGACCACAGTATTACCGAATTAGTTCAGGACCATCAGATCAGTGAGGGATGCGTGGTGACCATTAGGCCCTCCCGACATTTCTCCCATCGCAACTTTGAAGAGAAAGGACCTACTCCTTCCTATCCACGAACCCCGAAATGCCGAAATCACCTTTGAAGATAGGCATAGGGTCACAGCCTGTGGTCACTTGAGGGACTAGATAGGGTTGTACAAAAGGGGCCAAAAGCATCGAGTTGAGTTTCAGAAGGGGGGCACTGTGTTCTCTAGATGCCGGTTCGACGTGATCTAAATCTCGATACCTGCTTGGAATGAATGAAGAAGAGAGAGGGTGGTTGAAACCTCGCCTCACTCATTAATTGCAAGGTATGAATGTCCCGGCTAAAAGTCTACCTGAGATGGTCCTCTATACTGGTTCTTTCCATGGAAGCCATGCTGAGTCCTTGACTCAACAAGGAAGCCTGCACATGCTAATTCAACATTTAAGGGCTCAGCTACCCCCTGGCGCGAGCCATGCAGAATTAAGGTGGTGTATGACAGAGGAGTGCAGGCCATATTTGATTGAAGAGACTCCTCATCCCGAAAGTCTAGTAGGCCTCTGTTGGGAAAATGTTTAGGATTATATATACTTAGTTTTGATATTTTTCAAAGGATCAATGGTAGAGTGAATCTCCCGACTGTAAAGTTTGAATAGACATTATATCTCTCTGGTTATGCATATGCATGTGAGATTTCTTGTTTTATGACAGATAGTATTTCTTACTCCGTCTAAGTTTTCATCTCGTACTGAGAGAGTTCGTGATCGACTGATTCGCATGAATTATGGAAATTATGTTATGATAAAGGATTTATTGTGGCATTATTGTATTCTTTGGTTTTCTACATTTGAATGTAAGAAGATCTTGCGTTTAGATGCCTTCTCCTACATTCTGTTAGAAACCTGATGTTTATGGAAGAACTTTGCATCTCTCTGATACAAGTCTTCCCCCTACTCACCCTTACTACAACTCACTATCTGAAGTTTATCTAAGACCTCACTTGCCCATGCATGCCTGGCCTAGTTTTGGAGTTGAAACACTATCGTTTTGAGTTTACTTCCATTCAATCACCCCTTTTATACACAAATCGTGACATAAAATGATGGGCGTCGGGCTCTGCTCCTGCTGCAATCCAGGGGTGACTTCTGTCGCTAACAGGTGGTCAAGGTGGTGAAGGATGAAATGGAGTTGGTAGAGGTAGAATATTCGGAAGAGGAAAAGGAATATATGTAATCACTTGTTATCACTGTGGTGTAGAGGGACACAAAAAATATGAATGTCTAGAAAGGTAAACTTCAGGGAGAAGAGTTGAAGCATGGGAACAAGTCACATACGTTGGTGAAGCTTCAGTAGTTGGAGAAAATGTGACTGTTCTTCAATGAGAAAAAACGTGAGAATTTGTTGTTCTGAATAATGTTTCTTAAATTTGAACAAAAAGAGGCAAAGGAACCAAAACGACGAAGAAATATTTTAAAACAAAATGTAAGGTTCAAGGAAAATGTTGTAACCTGATAATACATGGAGGAAGTACATAAAATTCGGTATCCACTGAAGTCATGAACAAACTGAACTTGACAAGGTTGAACCATCCAAACCCTTACCGTGTTTCTTGGTTGAACACGGGACAACATGTGACTGTGACTAAGCTATGCTTATTGAATTTTCAAATAGGGAGTTTTCAAGAGAAGGTGTTAAGTGATGTGATTGAGATGGATGCGTGTCACATACTGTTGGGAAGACCATGGTTGTTTGATTGACAAGTTCCCCATGATGGTAAGGAAAACACAAATGAGTTCAAGAAAGATGGACAATGATATAAATTAACACCAATGCTAGAGGATATACTAGCAACAACAAGAAATTATGTTGATATAAATACAAGTAGCAGTAGGATCATGCTATGTTCTACTAAAGAATTCTTACAGGAAGAATGAAAATCAACATTTTGTTTAGCAGTGATTCCGAAAGAAGTGAAAAGTGTAGAGGAGCCAAATGTTATACTTACATAAATAAATTCGTTGTTGGATGAATTTAAGGAGATTATTCCTAATGACCTGCCAAAAGGATTTCCTCCAGTGAGAAGTATTTATCATCAAATTGATTTAATGCTTGGATTGGGTTTCCCTAACAAAGTGCCTTACAAGATGATTCCAGCAGAGAGTGAATAAGCAAGTCAACAAGTGCAGAAATTTCTTGACCGAGGGTTAATTCATGAGAGTTTGAGTCTATGTGCAGTACCAATAGTATTGACTCCAAAGAAAACAAGGGAATGACGAATGCATACTGATTCACGTGCTATAAACAAGATCACTATCAAGTGTCTGTTTCCATTGCACAAAATGGATGACCTTATGGATTTCCTGAGTTGTTCAGAATATTATTCAAAAATTGTTTTGAAGAGTGGTTATCACCATATTCAAATCAGAGAAGGTGACAAATGTAAGACATCATTCAAGATGAAAGATGAACTATTTTAAAGGTTAATGATGTCGTTTGTGTTAACGAATGTTCCCTACACGTTCATGAGATTGATGAACGAAGTCTTGAAGCCATTTTTGGGTAAGTTTGTGGTTGTATATTTGGATGATATACTGATTTTTAGAAGGAACATAATAGAGCTTGTTGAGCATGTGAGAGCAGAGTTACAACACTTGAAAGAATATAAACTATTGCAAAACCTATAGAAGTGTACATTCATTCTGCGAGAGTTAGTGTACCTAGTTTTTTTGGTTTCAAAGGAAGGACTGGAAATGTATCTTGAGAAAATGAAGTTTATCCTTGAATGGCCAACACCAAGATGCACATTCGATGTGAGGAGTTTCCACAGATTGGAAGGATTTTACCGGAAATTCATTAGGAACTTTAGCCAAATATGTGCACCTCTTATAGAATGTATGAAGAAAGGAGTGTTTCAGTGGACTACATTAACATAGAAGTCACTGGAAGAATTGAAGAAGAGAGTAACAATACAACCATTATTAGCATTGCCCATTTTAATCAAGTGTTTCAAGTTGATTATGACGGCAGTGGAACAACAATTGGAGCAGTTTTAATTCAAGAAGGCAGACCCATTTCATTTTTTAGCAAGAAGTTGAATGAGTCCAGAAAGAAGTATTATGTTTATGATCATGAATTTTATGCTATTGTGCAAGCTTTAAAGAAATGGCGACATTATCTACTACCAAAGGAGTTTGTATTTTTCATGGATCACAAAGCTCCACAACACATTAATAGCCAAGGTAAGTTGAATCAAAAGCATACTGAATGGGTAGAATTCTTGCAAAGTTACTTTTTTGTGTTGAAACATAGTTCTGAGAAGTCGAAAAAGATTGTTGATGCACTAAGTCAGAGGACACCATTACTAAATACCATATCAGTAGAAGTGATAATCCTGAATTCTCTAAAGACATTGTATGAAGAAGATGCATACTTCTCATAATCTTGGAAGGCATGTACAAAACCTTGCAGTTTAGACAGAACACCATATCTAGACTACCATATCCAAGAAGGGTTAAATTTGTTTAAAAATCAACAGTTGTGTATTCCCAAAAGTTCCATACAACTGAATCTCATTAAAGAGTTACATAGTGGTGGTTTAGGAGGACACTTTAGGATGGAGAAGACTGCAACCTTGGTAAAGGAGAGGTACTTTTTTCCCATCTTTAAAAAGGATGTTCGAATTTTTTTTGAAGGTTGCAGTATCTTCCAACTAGCCAAAGGAAAAATTTAGAACACATGACTTCATACTCCATTGCTAGTAGCCAAAGGACCTTGGGAGGATATAAATACAGATTGTATCTTAGAATTTCCTATGATTCGAAGAAATCATGATTCAACAATGGTAGTGGTGGATAGATTTTCAAAAATGGCACACTTCATAGCGTGTAAGAAGACTAATGATGCTAGTGAAGTAGCTGCATTGTTTTTCAAAGAAGTGGTTAGATTGTATTGATTGACATGGAGTATTACTTCATATCATGATACCATATTTCTTGCGCATTTTTGGAGGACACTTTGGGAAACATTAGGCTCAGATTTTTTGTACAGTTCAATGTATCATCCTAAAACAAACGATTAGATAGAAGTAGTGAACAAGAGTCTAGGAAATGTGTTGAGAAGTTTAAGTGGAGAGAATCCTAGTCAATGGGATTTGGCATTGGCCCAAGATGAATTCACATATAATGATTTGGTGAATAGACCTACGAGAAAGAGTCCATTTCACATTGTTTATGGACGATCAACAAAAGGTGTGGTAGATTTGGTTGAATTGTTGGATTTGGAAGGCATGAAGAGTGCTGATGCAAATGATTTTGTGGACGATATGCATGAATTATAAGAAAATGTAAAAAAGAAATTACATACCATCAATGAAAGTTATAAGCAAAGAACATATCAACATAGAAGAAAAAAGGTATTCCAAGAGGGTGAGCTGGTCATGGCTCACTTGAGGAAGGAGCGATTTCCTCAAGGCACATACAATAAACTCAAGTACAAGAAGATAGGTACATGTTGAATTCTAAAAAATATTTATGATATTTCTAATTAGTTGGAACTTCCGAAGAAATTTGACATATCTCCTACATTCAATGTTGTTGACCTCTATGAGTTTCATGAAGGGGACATAAGAGCAGATGAAGGTACACTCAGGGAATGGGAACAACATCTACCAGTTAAGTATGGGGAGTATATTGAATAAATTCTTTCTACTAGAACTAACAAGAAGACTCGCCGGAAGGAGTACATGGAATATTTGATCAAGTAGAGTAATCAAGGAGTAGAAGATGCATCGTGGTTGACTAAAGATCAGTTAGCACATGTGAAAAACACTTCACTTCAACAATTATCTGCACATGAGATGGAGCTCATGTTTTTCTTACCAGGGGTGTCTAATGCAGGAGTATCCTTGGGCTTGGGCAATCCGCATCACCCAAAAATATTTCCAGTATGCAAATAGGAAATAAGTCGAATAAGAATTGTGTTAGTGGTCCATTTTATTTAGTCAAGTTTTTGTAAATTTGAATTGATGATTATTCCTGCAACTACTCTTGTTATGATAAAACACATGCTGAAACTCATGTTGAAACATGTGATGAAACTTGTGCTGAAACTCACATTGAAACTGCCATGCATAGATAATTTTTATAAGTGTCCTGCTAAAACACATGCTGAAACACATGAACATAATAAAATTTTACAATTGTCACGATATTTCTTTATTTGCAACATTGTGGCCATACACATTTGATTTTTCGACGTGGGTATGCATTCATGATGAGTCGTAGAGAACTCATGGCTAAATGGAAAAACATGACCCGAGGCCAAAAGGAAGTTGAAGCAATCCGGAAGATAGAGAGATGGTTTGAGTAACAAATCATTCTTGGAGGGAAGGAAAATCATTTCAGAGTCGAGGAGGAGTTTTAAAAAGCAATGGAGCATGATTTTGAAGGGGTTGGTGAACCACGAAGAAAATAAATTGTAGAAGGTGGACTGGAGAGAAAGATTTCATATTGAGTGAGCACACAGGAAAGAGAAACATAATCACAACCCATACATGCAGACCATTACCCTCTAGATGATTTCGTAGTGGTTTTCAGCCACAAAAGCAACAATTCGTGGTGGTATTTTTAGCTCAAGATCGATGTACTATAGAAATATATTCTCTGCATTGAATTAATAACCCAATGGTATTGAAATTCATGGGTTTTTGGGTGTTTTAGTTTCCAATGGATTCCTCATTATTTGTCAAAAGTATTTATGTTTTGTTTTTCCGCTATACATTTTGTACCAGGGTGTGTTTTGTAATTGTTTGTGTGTTGTAGCCCAATTACCTCTGCATTAATTTCTAAATTGCATATAGAAGGATCTATGGGTTGTTTTTGTTCTACGTTTTTATTTGCTTGAAATTGTTTTTTTTTTTTTTATCATAGGCATTTTCATAGGTATTGGTTTTGTTCAGTGAATTGTCATTTGTTGAGTACACAACACACCCTTTAAAATTTTCAATTTTTGGGTACCACTTTTGTTTTTAAACTATTTCGCAGCTTCTTATTTTGGCTTTAAATAGGATACACATTTGTCTTTCGTTAAGTTTATGCATTTTTCCTTTGTTTTCTTCACATTTAAAATATAAAAAAAACCCAAAAATTATCATGTTTTGTGTAGGGGAAGGAGAGAAAAAGAAAGAATTAAAAAAAAAAAAATGCCAAGTTTATTTATAGTGTCGATGAATCCATCAAGGATTAGGCTAAAAGAATAGGCAAAGTGATTTACAAAACCCTTATCCCGATGCAAGGTTTAATGGAGTATCGATGATCGACGTTAGAAGGAGTCATGATATTTCAAAGTGAAAAATATTGAAGGATTCTTTCGATTGCCAATCATGTCATATAACATCGGTATAATTTGTTAAGGTCATAAAATGAAAAGGTTAACTCTATTAATTGATCACTGATGGACCATCAATGTCGGAAAAAATCCATGTGAGTCAAGCATGAAACAAATAGAGGTCTCTCGATACCAATCAATTGTTTGTTGAAGAAACAACCCTAGTTGTCTGTTGGCCCTTGGTTATGGAAGGAAGAAGAGATCAAGGAAGAAAAGGTGGAATGCACACTTCAAAGAAGACACAATAACTGTTACTGGGGCGAAGTAAGCAAAAGAGCAGAAAAGATGGAGTGAAGTATGGAAAAACAAGCCGTTGGATGAGAGGATCAAGGATGACAGATAAGCAAGGAAAATGGATCGAGGACAACTAAACAAGCGGGAAAAGCCACCGTTAGCACCACACAGGAAGAAAGGAAAGACAGGATGGCAAAGCCTAGGGAAAGTAGGTTAAGTTGACCTAGGGTTTTAGTCACCTAGGGTTTTGGTATCTAGGGTTTTGGACACTTAGGTTTCGACCTAATATTGTCGGTGAACTATTATAATGTATAAATAAAGTTCTAAAGGACCTGGGTTGGGTTGGTATGATATAGTCGTTGAGATAGTTCTATTGTTGTTGTGAGAGAACATTTTATTGTGAGAGAAAAGTGCAGAGAGAGGGAGATTTATGGTATTGTAAGATCTTCAGTTGTGTGCGAAGGTCAAGTCCTGCAGATGGGTGCGCAAGAAAGGGAGAGAAAGAGAGGAAGAAGAAAGAATATTTGCTAGCTAAGAGTGTAGATCAAAACTGTATGATTTATCTTAATAAATCTCAAGCATAGTTTTGTGGATGTAGCCCCAGAGATAGGGTGAACCATGTATGTCTGGTGTTATGAGTGTATGATTGATGTCTTGGTCTCTGTCATTGTTATTCTGTTATTGAATAGCTGAGTTAGAGTATATATAAGAGGGAAGCTGTTATATGATGATTATGATGTTGTTGTGAGACCCTCTTAATATTCCCTTAGTTGTAGACATCTTTGTCCTGCAACCCCCTCATAGCTACTTTGGGTGAGACTACATCTGCTTCGTAGGTGTTGCTGAAAAGGCTAGTAGCTAGGGCTTGTTGGTGCACTCTTAGAGCTGAACCTCGGGTCTGCCCTTGTACCAAAAAATGGTTTCGTTGTCGGGACATAAATATTTTTGAGGGAATTTCAAGGTGGTTTCCATCGAAGACAGAGACTCAAAAGTGGATAGAGGATCAAGAGAAGGACTTCGCTGAAGCCCAGAACAAGAACCCTAATTTTCGTATAGAGGATTGGTTGGAGAAATATATCTTTACCGATATACATGAGATCTTCTTTGGAGGAATCCACCAGGAGATGTATGATTGGCTAGCTAGACTAGCAGATACCCAGTTTGAGATCTGATCTAGACCTCCTGTGGCTTGGATGTCGGAGTTGATGACATCGTATCATGAGTAGTAGATCACTGGTTTGATAGTACCATTGGAGGGTACATCACAGAGTTTGATGTTGACAGAGTAGAGTCATACAACCAAGCTAAAAGATAATTCTTTAAGGGACCCAGAGGAAAATTTTTACAATTCGTGAAGTTGAGACTCAAGATGTTGTTGCATAAGAAGAACATCTTGAAGATACAATAGATTGGATGGATCCTAAAAGGATAATGTTCAATAATTTAGACAACAACAATGACACAAAAGATGGACATATGTGCAGTGGAAGAGTATTCAAAGGGGTTCACCTTGAGAACCTGTTCAAGCAAAACTACGGAGAAGAGGGTTTCTACAGTGGAGAAGAAGCAGATCTGACAGACTAAGAACACTCAGAACCCATCGAAATAGAGGAAGGACGAGTTGAAGAGCTTAGATGAGGAGAACCTGAAACCTCAGAAACCACGCTGACCATCGAAGTGAGTAATTTTATCCTTCTTGTTGATTCAATAGTAAGAAACCAGAGTAATCCTAGTCACCAGAGCATCCAGAGCACTGCCAATACTAGTCCACCACATATTCAGTTAGGAACCCTAGGAATATTTATGGGAGATGAGATGAGGCTTCCTATCTTTCGGGGAGATGGATCTAAAGATCTTGATCAACACTGGTTCTTGTGTGAAGCTATATGGAACATTAAGAATGTCACAAATGAAGCTGTAAAAAGAACCTAGTTCAGTACCACTCTAAGGGATTGTGCACTGAGATGGTACATGAAGCTTGTCCAAGGACTTGCACAAACTAATCCACTGAATCAGATCAAGTACACACTGATCGCAAAGTTCAATAAACCTAAGTCAGAGTCACAACGTATTATAGAGATGAAAGAGATCAAATAGAAGGTGGCCGAACCGGTATGGGACTTCGATCAGAGATTGAAAACCTTAACAGGCCGATTGACTTTCTAGATCCCAGAAAAATAAAACAAAGAATGGTTCATTGCTGCACTCTTACCCCACATCAGAGTTCCTCTGATGCAGCAGAAGATCACTTTGCAGGATGAGGCATTGGAGATCGCCATGAAGCTAGAATCAACCCCTATGGGAGAATCCATCTCAGGTATAAGTCAGATCTTGAGTTAGCTAATTAGTTTGTCTCTACAGATCGAAGAAATGAAGAAAGAAAAGGGAAAATATAAAAGAGAATACATCTGGTGTGTCAGATGTAGATCAGAAGGTCATGACAAGGAACACTTCCCTCTATTCAATGAACAATTGGCTTCTGGAGCTCCAAGCCCCTTGAAGAAAGTCACCTTACCTTGGTGCGAGGTATGTAGAAACATACATCGTACAGGTGAGTTCTACTACATGAAAAAGTATGTCCAAACACCTACAAACCTATACTGTACATTATGCAAATCTGTAGGACATGATGATAGGGACTGTAGGGCTTATGATCTCATGCATGAGAGGTCGAGAGGCATATATAAGATCCAGGGTGAAGTACAACAAGAAAGAAACACTATGTAGTATAACTCCCCTGGGAGAGGAAACTACAATCCTTGTGGTGGATTTGGAGGAAGAGGACGAGGAGGAGGCATGAGTTTAGGCTGAGGATAGATCTTCTGTTATAATTGTGCACAACCAAGACACCTTGCAAGGGATTGTCAGAACCCTTGCACCACTTGCAGTTACTGCAACTCGTTTGACCTTGTTATAGAAGATTGTCCTGCATTGCTAGCTAAGATTTAGGAAAGACGAGGACCCCAAAAAAACCCACAAGTGAAATTGATCTATGATGAACCTCATGGAGCTGATCCTAGAGTCATTGTTATTACTCAAGGAGGCATTGCTACAGGACAAGATAGAGCAACCCAAGGAAAGATCGCAAAAGACTCAGGAATCAGGAAAGCTATCGAGAAGACCCATAGTTTTGATGCAAAGAAAGAAAGACAAATCTTTGAGGAGGCAAGGAAAGAGTTCAAAGAGGATCAAGGTTCCTCATCAAATTCCAGACCATAAGTGAAAGAATATGGAATTCCTCTGGAATTTGATCAGTCTGCTTCATCGAAAGAAGGAAAAGAGGTAAGCAAGCTCATATAATTTCTATATACTTGTATTAAGTTGATTCGGGATGAAAGCGTTGTACAAGAATTACAAAATCTAATCAGGAAATATAAGCTAGGAAAGATTGATCCCTTAATGAATAGGGAAGTACACCAAATTGGTAAGAAGAGAAGGACGAATAAAGAATTACACTTGAATGATCAAATAGGAGAGTATGAAATAGATTATGTGGTCCTCAACTTAGGGTAGGAGGTCAATGTCATGACAAAGCAAACCTGGGCACTGATGGGAAAACCCAAGATGATTTATTCTCCTAGAAGACTTAGGATGGCTAATCAGCAAGTTATAAGTCCATTTAGCAGACTGGAACATGTCCCTATGGACATCGACAGAGTAAGAACATTTGCAGATTTTGAGGTAATTGAAATAGTTGATGATAGTTTCCCTTACCCTGCACTATTAGGAATTGATTGGGCCTTCAACAACTCCACTGTTGTTGATTTAAATAAAAGGCGTATGAAATTTGAAAGAGATGGCCTTAGGGTCATTGCACCCTTAGATCCAGATGAAGGTGAGCGGTACACAAAACCTATCAAAGAAGAAGATCATGCATATGCACTGGAAAACATATACAAATTAACAACCAGACAACAAGATTATATTAACCCTATAGCCGATGGGAATCTAAGCTGTTGAAATGAAAACACATACTCATCAGACTCAGAAGAAGCACTGGAGAACTGGCAGAATAAGATGTATGAAGTATCTACAAGGCGATGTGCTAAATTAACCAAAGATGTTCGTTGGATCGACACAATAGTAAGTAACTTACCCACATTTGATGGTTTGAATCCTTTAGAAGCCTTCCTATCAGATTTTGAAGCAAGTGTACGAACAAAATAGAGATTGTTGGCAATGAATGAGGCCCTCAAAGACACACCAACAAGATGGTGGGGGATGCACAAAATTAACATTACAGACTGGAAACAATGCCGAATTTTGATGACAACGCGGTTCTCATCCCAAGTAGAAAGATGCGAAGTGAGATACACATGTTGAAGATGTCACAAGGACCATGTGCAAAGCTGCGAAGAAGCTTGGAGAAATATTCCTCAAGAATAGTGGGTACATAGATTCATTAATATGTTGGATATGACCCCGATCAATTCGTACCTTCAAGTGGAGCTAGGACTCATCACTGCAAATTGGGAAGGTATGAATCATAAATTTGTAACAACCTTTCTCTTTGAAAGATAATACCCATCAGTATACCAAGCCTTACTGATTGTAAGACAAAAGGTATTTGAGGAGGCCACTAGCCTCCCTATGGAAAAGGAAGAGGACGAATGGACTGCACTATTCTAGAAATTGCAAAGTTGTTACAACATCAATGCTGATGAAGACGATGATCCAAGGAAGGTCAACATTGCAGAAATAGAAGTCCAAAGAGATGTGGAAGGACTAGGAATTGAGCTACCATTTATTGGGCAACCAATCAAGATTAAGAAGGTCAATATTGGAACATAAGAGTGTACCAACCCTCCCATGTTAAGGACAACTACTCTGACAACAGGTGCAATTTTTTTTTTTGTTTTAACCGTGTGTGCGCGCATGTAGGGAAACAACCCCCCCTGACTCTTCGTCACCACTCGAACCAACAAGATGCGAGTAAGACGAACACAATCAAGACGACCTGACATGTCACAGTGACAACAAGAAATAACGCCCCTGGACATAAGGCGTGCAACTAGCAGCTGTAAGCAGAAGAAGACACCAGGGGTTAAGCACAGTACTGTCACAGAATGAAAGAATCCAACAGTGGAGTCGCAGTAGTGGAACTATGCCTTTAAACAGCCCGAGACTACTAATACGACTCAGAGAGTGTCGCAAGAGTGGAACTGTGCCTTTAAACAGCCCGAGACTCTTGATACGGCACTGGATTCCTTTCCCCGGATTACACACAGACATAAATACTAACCTACAAGAGGAGTCTATATTCCGCCCGACACGGACAGACTACGCAATACAAAACCACCAGGTACTGCAAGATCAGGGACAAACAATAAGCATGACACATTGCATTTTTCTAATAATTGCCATAAAGAGCAATGACATCCATACCCTAATGGTAAACTCCCGCCATTACATTCTCCTCATTAGCTTGCCCTTCCTACCCGTTTAATTACCAAACATTCTAATAACCTAACCACAATAGCAATGCAAATTAGACGTTGTCATCATCACTTCAATTTAAATGACGATCATCCTTGCAATTTAAACTCCATCATGAACATTTCAAGTAAGCAATTATTAACATTGCGATTGGCCTCATTATTAACATGCTAAGTAAAATAATTATTAATCTTGCAATTTAACTAGTGTTACCATGGCAACTAAGCAAATATTAATATTGCAGTGAAGCATTTATCCTTAGCACTGTAAATTAACAACATTATCCCTGCAATGTAACCAAGTACCAATATTGCACATTAACCAATATTTCCATACTTCCCCATAACCTAACAAATAATAGCATTGCAATACCATTCATTAACATTAACGCTTCAATTAAGCCAATAATAACAATGCGAACCTAACATTCATTTAACAAATAATAACATTCCATTAGTAATATTACTATTGCAATTACACAATTATTTGTCATTGCAATTCTACCAACCTTAACATTTACTTAATAACATTACTATTGCATCTAAACTATTACTTACCATTGCCATTCTTCCAACATTAACATTTAATTAATAGTATTACTATTGTATTAACTATTCCTATCATTGCAATTCTACTAACATTTAACATTAACCTTCCATTGCTAATATGAACGTGGCAATTAACCACTACTTAACATTGTCATTCAACCAGTATTAACTTTTCCATTTAATGATAATAATATTGCAACAACACAATAAGTAAACAATTACTTAACGTGGCAATTATACCGGCACTACCATTCCATTAAACAATATTAGTATTTCAATTAACAATTACTTAATACTGCAATTCACTAGAATTATCATTCCATTAAAAACTACTAATATTGCAAATTATTAATTACTTAACATCGAAATTCCACACGCATTAATACTCCATTTATAATACGAACAGTAGCAAATGAACCACTACTTATCGTTGCAGCCCAACTGGTATTAACCTTCCATTAACAATATTAATTTTGAAATTGAACAGTAGTCAACCCAATTCTTAACATTACAATTTATCTAGAATTAGCATTTCATTAATAATATTAATCTGGCAATTTAGCAATTACCTACGTTTGCAGTTCCACCCAACATTAGCGTTTTAATTTAAATAATCTTAATTTTTCCATTTAGACAATTACTAACTTTGCCAATTAACATGTTTCAACATTTGCAGCTTGTGCGCCATCGTTAACATGGCTTTCTAATAGTATGGACTTAATTAAAACCATGTTAACACAGACGGCATCATCATTTTTTTTTTTTTTGTCAGTTTAAACCCTAATTCAAGTAAAACAAGGTTATACTGGCAATTTATGCGTCAGTCTCAAACTCAGCATTTAGAACACAGAATCTAGGGT
This sequence comes from Picea sitchensis, assembly GCA_010110895.2. Classification (NCBI taxonomy): domain Eukaryota; kingdom Viridiplantae; phylum Streptophyta; class Pinopsida; order Pinales; family Pinaceae; genus Picea; species Picea sitchensis. The sequence goes on along the minus strand of SNQJ01S0022939.1, from coordinate 61,345 downwards.
TCTCAGGTTCCTCGTCCAGTGCACAGGTCTGATCTGCATCCACGCCGAGGTAAGGGAGGAGGGATCGCACGTGCCACCGTCTGCTAAAGGCGTGCTTTTCGAAGGGATAAGGGAACGTGCCGGTGAGGGCATCGGCGGTCTGCTGGCAAATGCCGCAGAAGGTAAATTAAGACCCAAAAGTTAAGAAGGGCAGAAGTAAAGACCCGGTTTAGTCTCCTGCAAGCAAAACCAGCGCATTAACTGCTTGCGGCGTCTACTCAGGCCGCACCCATGCTAGTCTAGGATTTGACGTTCCAGAGAACGATTTTCTTTGGTCTTGAAGAACGTGATTAATAGGCCATCTACAATTTAGCACGTAGACACATACAAGACTTAAAACAATAAAACCATCATTGGCATTTGAATAATCTGTTACAGTAATTCTGAATTGGTGTGGAAAAACAACTTTTTATTTTAAATTTTATATACATTTTAACTATAAAATTTTATTTGGAAATCAGAATGGAGCATCAACCAAGTGGGATGGAAATTTTTCTTTTTATTTCGAAGTTCTCCACCATTTTATCATCGACTTGATACCACTATTAATCCTATCATAACTGAAATTGCAGGTTCCAGTTCAACTAACTAAAACCAACGCAGAATTTAAGATAGGGTTTCGCTGACACCTTTGGGCGACTAAAGTGTCCATACAGGGAGGCTACTTGAAGAGTTCGTCAGATTAACTCCTTCCTTACTCAACCACATTACTACCTGATAGGAATTAACAGGGAAGGAACTGCAAGGTCTCGGCTCCAACCATATAACCTATTAATGATAGGTTATCTAATAAATTTGAAAAATAATTTACATTTGACAGAATGTTAAAAAGGTAAACACAAAAATAATTCACAACGCCAAAATCTAGACCTCCGTGCTACGACCAAACAGGAGATTCATTCCAGCGGCACGAGGGTTCCAAAAATTTGCATACGCTGGCAAGGGTAAAGGAGAAATCCGTGGGTTAAATTGTTCAGAATACGGGTAGATGTAATTGGGAAAAAGAAACGTAGGTTGCTTCCATAATTGGGTTTAAGAAGCTTCGAAAGTTTTAGGGTAAGCATCCCCGAATCTGTCATAAACTTACAACATTGGGGATCTCTACACCGACCAGAAACTATAACACTAAAACCCTGAGCAGGACGGGAATGTGAATTCCACAAAAACCTGTATTCAAGGTGGGATTTGAATAATCCTTGTTAAACGCTCAAAAAAATTAAATGACTCGGGACGCAGATTGATTGAATAGCACGATTACTGCATTAAAATTTTCAACCTTGCAATTGCCTAACTTTTGACGCAGATTTTCTTAAAAGAAACAGAAATCTTGAACGAAAACATTAGGTATTTTACTCCTTTACCAAGACGAGTTCTCAGTGGTCAAATAGTGAAATGCAATTTACAGCAAGATGATAAACGAAAAAGCCGAGCCCTTTACCGAGATGAATAGGAAGTAAACCTAAAAACGACTTGCCCACAATTAACACCAACTGCCCACAGAATTTGTAATGCCCCAACACTGCAAAAACACCCCCATTACTGGAAGGAAAACGCCCATAAACAAATACGGCGACCATAAACCCCCAAACGAATTTACCAGGAATTATAAGCTGAGCCACAATTAAAAGAAACAAAATAACCATAACCCCATACTATTATCAACCCTAAAAAATGTACCCAAAAAAAAAAACGAATTCACTGCAAAACAAACGCCAGGTGAACTAGTAGACCTCTATAACCCCTGGAGTCAACACTTCGCCAGGTGAACTAGTAGGAGACTAAGGGCTCTAAGGAATAAGGCCCCGGCCTTATTGCACGCCCCTTAGAATCATCGTGAGCGACTGTCGCAGTCGGCCCTCATGGCATCGTGGGTCCTCTCTAACTAGGTAATCGTTAACCTACAATTCGAGCCACGGCGGGAGTGCTAGCAGGCGGTGGCAGGGCTGCTGTCCACCCCTCTCCCTCAACCTC
>SNQJ01S0022939.1:38137-52327 GCA_010110895.2 Picea sitchensis | reverse complement strand
AATGACCAAGAAATAAATTTTGATACCTTGGAGTAAGTGGGCTTCTTTGTGATGTAGTCCATTTGGGTTCATGATCTATTCTTCTGTAGTTTCCTTCATAATGATTGAAGCTTCTTTGATTCCTAAAGGTAAGAGGTCTTCTTGGATATTCATCTCTTTTGTAATCGTTCCTTCTTTCTGGTATCCCGGTCCACTTTTCATCAACTGTCTATGTAGCTCTTTCTTCAACCTTCTTGTTGGTATTTGCATCTTCTTTGTATTAATTTTCACCCATGCAGCCAAGATGTGTTAAGTCTTTTGGCACTTGAGAGTTTCTTAAGATCTTCCTCAATGAGACAACTTCTTGTTCAAGTTTCTCACAATCTTCTTCTTTCTTAATCATTTGGATATTCCTTACTTCTCCTACTCTTCTTTCTTCTTCGAGTAGAGTTTTCAAGGAAATGGTTTCTTCTCTTAGTTTCTCAAAGTCTTCTAATTGTTTCATCAAGATTACAAATGTCTTTTCACAACTACCCAATTCACTTCTTATTTTTCTTTGCATGTCTTTGAGCTTGCTATTTTTAGTCTCAACATGCTTCAATGTTTTAAGATTCTCATCTTCTTGTTGAATAAATTTTTCTTCATGATTTTCTTCTTCTTCATTGGAATTTTATTATTCAGTGTCATTTCTTTCAATTCTTGGATGAGGACATTCAAATTCAACATGACCTACTCCTTCACAATTAAAAAAAAAGAACTGACCTCTATTTTCTTCTTTGAAATCTGAGATGTTGTAATTTGCTTCAACTTCTTCTTCTTCTTTTTCTTCTGCGTCTTCCCTTACATAAAGGTATTTTAGCTTGTCCCAAAGCTCTTTTGATGATGCACATGATCCCAACATGGATTTCAATGAATCTGTCAATCCATCCAGGATGGTATCTATTGCCAATTTGTTGTTCCTTTTTGCTTCCTTTTGAGCTGCAGTCTTTGGTTTCTTCAAAGCATTGTATCCTGAAGAAACTAAGAACCAAACATCTGCCCCAAGAGATTTCAAGTAAGTTTCCATTCTATTACTCTAGTATTTAAAATTTATTCCATCAAATGGTGGAATCCCATTTGGAATTTTGTCTTCCATTTCTTCTTAGGATTTTCCTTCTAGTGGTTAAACTGTACTGAAGGTAACCCGCTCTGATACAAATTGTTGATACTAAGAGGGGGGTGAATCAGTATCAAGTAAAATTTAAAACCTTTTTCAATTTATACTTAAACCATTCAACTATATCCAATGATAAATGAACAATAGTATAAGAGTTACACCAATACACCACAATACACCATGCACAATATATGCGAAATAATCAATAGTTATTGTTCAAGGGAAGTAATGACTTCCAAAGGTAGTCACAACTTCCAAATGTAAAGGGAGGGATAAACCTCCAAGAGGAAGATACAATCCTCCAATATCAAGAGAGATTTGAACTCTCCATTCTTTCCCCTTCCTTCCACCCAAGAATATATGAGAGATAATAAAACTTTACATTAAATCATCACCATCAACCAATCATCACATAGAACCTGATAATGCTTCTTGAGACTTCTTCAATTTCTGCAATTCTTCAATTATTGGAGTACTATGATCTTGTAGATAATATTACTCAATGTATTCTTTGAAAATCCTCCAAGTTTCACTACTTGAATCCTCCCCAAAAAGAAGTTATAGAAAGGATGGTAGACTTTATTCAATTCTGGTCTATTAAGGAGACCGAACTTGTATAGAATGCCCGAAGCGCAATATTTAACATCCGATTCTGAAACTCACACACAATAAACTACAGTACATACTATTTCCAATGAAATTTATCCCATGTAATTTGGATTCTCGATGAATAATTTATGTCTGTTTTACCCAAAACACCCGTTTATTGACTAGCTTCAGGACTGGTCACAAACTCTATCTTCCACAGAGTGTATCTCCATAATTATAGCGAAGAAAGAGATGATTTTTTTACCAAAGTTACCTTGATATGTCTTTTCAATACCATAGTGATTTCACCATCTGAATCATTCTAGAAAACAAGTTATACCAAAAATGGTAAGATGACCTGAAAATAACATACCTTAGAGCACATCACCAAAAGACTTCATCCTCCCTTGAAATCCGGCCTTCTTTACTTCTGATTTCCAATTCAAATTATATCGAATGAATGTTTAATTATGTTTATTTATACCATTTATGTCACTTCCTTTTAACATTAGGGCTGACTTGACACTTTCTTATTTTGTAATTCTTTTCTTTAATTATCTTCAGGGCCTACATGTACTTCCTTCTTCAATTCACTTTGTCATCTTCAAAAATTCTACATGTACTTCTTCACTTCACTTTGTTTCATTCCTTTCTAAAATTATCTCAAACCATGACGACCATGACCTGCCACATAATTGCCAAAACAACATGATGTATACTATCCATCCATGGGTGTTGTATCTGCATTTGCATTTTCCTTGATGTCCAAATACCTTCATCAATCTTGTGGTCCAAAACCCATGACTAGGGTTGACATCAATGACAACAACTAATCTTCCAACAAAAAGAACAATAGGTTGCATTGTTTAATCAAGGAGATATTTATGAGGTTAAGCATGCATGAATTGAATTTGGGAGTTAATTGGACATGCGACTGATGCATGGTTTTTTGTATAGATATCAAGACTTTTGTTCATTGAAGATGAAAATTGCATGGCTTTTTATAATATCAATTTGATTTTTATTCCATAATTGGATTAGATTTATCTTATAAATAAAGAGATTGACCTCTTAGTCAAAGGGATGGGATCTCTAGAACTATTTCAAGAGATCTTCGATCTCTGGAATGAGTTCAAGAGGATTGTAAGTGGATAACTATTTCAAGGCTGAATTCAGAAACTATTTGGAGTCAAGACATTTTAGTTTGATGAATTTATGTGTGTTTATTCATCATGATGGATTATGCTACAACTGATTAAATGTTATAGGCATCTAGTTAGAATTTCAATACTTTTAAGCTATCTTATTTTGTCGGATACTTTTGATGAGTGATTATTTTCTTTATTAGTTAATCTTGGTTTTTATGTTATCTTGGATATTGTGGAATTATCTATGAATGTCTTGGAGATAAATTTTATATTTTTATGTTTATTAGATATTGTTTCCTGGATGTTATCTAGTGAGTAACATATTCTTTCTAAAATTGTTTCTTCGGGAATCTAAAGTCTCAAACAGTTTTCACTAATTGTTTCCATAGGTTATCCTTAGCATTGACTTCTTCAAACTCTTTCATTTGTTTTATTTCTTCAATAGTTAGACTTAAAATATAAAACAATGAAAGGAACAAAATAAGATAAATTTTAAAGCCCATTGAATGGTTGTTGGACCATTAACCCAAAGGATTATTCCATGCCAGACAAGAAGGAGTATGATTGAGCCTCATCCTTTGGTTTAATCCCTATCGAATTTAGGCCCCTCAACACCAGGTAAGTGAATTAAGGGCTCACCTAGGTGAAAGGAAATTGACCAACAATGTATTGATTCACCTAGGTAAGTGAATTAAAATGTAAGGAAGAAGGAATTCACCTGAGGCAATGGGAACCAACCCAAGGAGAAACATTACAATCTGGAGAACTGAGAAAATTCACAAAATAGCCAAAATACAACTAAATTATAAACTTCCTAAATAAATGCAACAATGAAATCTTGACATCCATTAGTCTCTACATAGAGTGGAATGAACGGTGGGTATCTCAGAGATGTTAGTGCTCATGGATTGTACATGGAGGATGAATTTAATAAGGAAATCCACCAGAAACTGTAGCTTGTATTTAATGTTTACAACCATAAAATAACCAGGAAGACATTCAATATGAGTAAAAGCACTATCAAACTTATAGTTTTCCATTCATCCTTATGGTCCATTAACAAAACTAGGAGTGAAAAATGTCTCACATTAAATTAACCCACAAACAAAAAAAACATTGTAAAACAATCCATGACATAATGGACACAATGTTAACCCTAGAAACCTAAATGGGATAACCAACTTCAAATGGAAGCTCAATGATTCATTTAAGCAATATTTAATTATAGTGTTTTCATGGTTATCCATGCTTCTTCCTCTTTTGGTTGAAAGACCCATTGAGAATGAGAGTAAAGGAATAAATAGGGAGAGATGGGGGGGTAACAGGTAAGAGGAATGCCACCAACGATGACCCTTAATCTCAGATTCCATATCCTTCTCTCCTATTTTATTTTTCTTTATCTTTTAATTATCCCATTTTTCCTTCTCACTTTCATTTTATATCATTCAACTTTTACATATGCATTTTTTTACATAGCTTTCTTAACCTTTGTTAATTGTCGAATTCACTTGCAGGTACTGAGTCTTAAAACAATTCATTGGTTTGGATCCATTTCACATCATTATCAATGGATACAATTTGATATTGTATGAGACTCCTCTTTTCAAGGACAAAGTGTAGGTTTTACATCCTTCCGATAATATTGAAAACTTCTAGCCACCATTTTCCAAAGATACCTCATTGTATATGTGCACTCATTCAACTAGATAGCATCAACACCATTCATATATTGTTGGGTGTTAAGGTCACCTCCCCACTCATTCCAAATGGTTTACCCAATCAACATTTTAGGCATAGTTCCCATAATTAGTGGAGAAAGTCGTAACACTTTCATTCTAATTAGGGAGGAGATGATAATGAATGTATACCTAGGATAGTGGGACATTCCACATCTTGTGTCTATCCATCAATATATGTAAACATGTTGAGCTTTAGCTTCATACATTTGTTTTTTGTAGTTAGTTATGAAGTTTGTCAAACTTAGTTATATTGCATTTATTTTATGTAGTTAGTTATGATGTTTTAGAATCATGCAGGTTAGTTTTTTTTAACTTGTTATGTGCTTGAGTGTATGCATCTACAAAAACCATTCATGGAAAATAGAAAGAAGATTTGTGCAGCCTTAAATTTTATTAGTTGCATGGTGGAATGATTTTTTGGAAAGTATTTTTGGATATGACTAATATTGTATCATCAACAACCCTCCTATGTTGGGGATGGAGCTTAAGCACTCGAGGTGAGTGGGATGCCCATTTTGGGTAAAGAGAAAGTGAGTTTATTTCACATTTTTGGTAAGTAAGCATGCAAAAAGTCTCCCAAAACCTAACAATGTTAACAAATAGAGCACAAACAAAACAAGGAAAGAACTAGTGGAAAAATATTTAATCCATTCTCTTACTCCTTGTATTGATCTCATGATATGAAATTATAGTACATGGATTGGACCACTTCTAGAACTAGATCTCACTGACAACTCATTATTGAGTCGTGACAACACCTCATCAATAGATAAGGTTCACAACTCATAAGTAGGTGGTCTCCGAATTTTTGATTGTCTAGGGACTCATACTCTAACAATCCCCCCCTCAATCACAATAATTGTAATAGTAACAAAATAATAGTTGGTATCATCTTCAATATTCAATATGAAATTTTTGAATTGAGCTTCGATGAAGATATGCCTAAAAATCTGTCAATATATGGATGTTGAATAATTCATCTGGAAGTGAAAAACTACCATGTGTGAACATTCCCACTCTGTTGATTAACATCCTAATAATTGATTTGATTAATTTGAGGGGACCAATTGCTATGATGGAATTCCCAAATTTTGATTGATTTTTATGATTGATAGGACTTCAAATATTGAGTCCTGACTATCATCATTGATATATGATATTCCCCTTTGTTAGGTGCAAGGTGAGAAGTTTGTTGAAGTTGGTTGAAGGGATATGATCTTGAGATTTGGCTTCTTTTGTTCTTCAATGATTTGTGGTTGAAGGGATCCAAGCTTGAGCTTTGGATTATTTATGTGGTGGTTTTGTTGGTTGAACACTAACCATCTTCCATTGATACTTGAACAATGTGGTGGTTTTGTTGGTTGAACACTAACCATCTTCCATTGATACTTGAACAATGTGGTGGTTTTGGATGACCACCGACCGATTTGATTTGAAATATAATGTGGTGGTTTTGGTTTAGTACCAACCATCTTTACTCCCCCCATAAAGGTGTAAAAGAGTATCATTTTCATCAATGTGCTCCCCACCTTGAGGCATGGAGAGTATTGCTGATTTTTGTAGCTTCGGGAAGGTATTATCACATGACCACAGGTGTTGGCCATGTGGGAATCATTGTGGGAACCACATCACACTTTTGGTTTGGTGAAAACCCCCTTGAATTTGAGTGTGGGATTCATGGGTTTGGTGATGGGATTTGTGGGCTTGTGTTGGGGATTAACACCCACAAGGAAAGACTAATTTGATGTTGACTTGTGGAGGGGATTCTATGGTGATCCCCAAGGTTTGTATATAAAGGAGAGATCTCATTGTACACATCATGTAGAGTGTAAGGAGACATGATGGAGATAGAATAAGTGATTTTGCACTTGTGCTAGGAGGATTGGTGATTTAAGAAAAGGAAATTCTGCTAGAGTGGAAAATATGGCCTAGGGTTAATGACTCTCTATCTTCTTTTCTTGGTAGGGAAAGCACACTGCATGTGTGGGAGAGAGAGGAAACCATAAAAGGAATAAGTTTTACGGGTGGAGCAAGTTGTATGAAGTGTCCATATAGGTTTTTGTACATGTACGGGAGTTGTATGAAGTGTCCATATAGGTTTTCATACATGTACGTGAGTTGTAGTGGGAATAACCACATATATATGGCAGTTGTTGTGAGAACAATCACATACATATGTACAAGTTCTTCTATGAAGGATTAGGTTAGTACAAGTTGATGTTAGGTGACCTTAGCAGGTTGTACATGTGGTCTGCAACAAATTTGTGAGTAGAGGATATTTCTAGAATATAGTTAAAAAAAAAAATTCTTGTTAGTATATTGGAGGACAAGGTTTTCCTCAAATTTGGTGATTTTGAGAGGACTAGTTCTGTGCTCATATTCGGTGACTTTGAGAGGACTAGTTCTGTGCTCATATTCGGTGACTTTGAGAGGACTAGTTTTGGTCCTCATATTTGGAGAATTGGATAAAGTTACAAAACAAAAATATTGTGTCTCTTATGTATTGATGATTCATCTATGATCTTGTTGTTTCCACTGCATATGTTTTCGATCAATAATTTTAGTGTAAAGTTGTTCAGTGATAGTTATATCACTGGGAAGAAATTTTTCAGATGAAATTACTCACATACAATTGCATGTGAAAATTTATATGGTATGAGAGCTTGGGATACAAAGATAAGGGGATCATATTTGAGACACATTTTTGGATACAACACTAGAGGAGTGTTGTTTTTGTTGTTCTTCTTGTTCCTTACAGGTCACAGGTGACAACTTTGAGGGAGATGAGGAGTTAGATCTCATAGGAAGCTATAGTGATGGTTGTAAGTGGCAACATGTTAGAGGGTATTTGGTTTGAGACATGGAGCTGACCATCTAGATGAGGATTTGCGGGCTATTGCGGCTTGATGGTGTGGCAAGTTGGGAGTTCTAGTGGATTGGCTGAGAGACTGGATCACAACAATATGCTGTGTTGCATATTTCCAACCTTGTAGATGGAATTTTGGTGACATTTCATGGTGAGTTATGATGGGTGGAGCTCAGGTTCTTTGGCACAAACGATATGGCTTCAAATGTTTGGTAGGTTGATGAGATAGAGTCTTCATCAGGATGGAGAGTTTCACATTGTCGAGGTATGGAGATGTACGAGGCATTTGACCCAGGAGGACGAGGACACTTGCAAAGATGCGTTGCGGTGGTATAGAGTGCACTAGATCAAGTGTACAACTGCAACTCGTGATTGTTCAGATGAGGACACAATATTAGTGGCAGGATGTGAAGAAACAAAGAGTTTTTGGTGACTTTTCATGGTGAGTTATGATGGGTGGATCTTAGGTTCTTTGGCACAAACGATATGGCTTCAAATGTTTGGCAGGTTGATGATATAGAGTCTTCATCGAGATGGAGAGTTTCACATTGTCGAGGTATGACGATGTATGAGGTATTTGACCCAGGAGGATGAGGACACTTGAAAAGATGCGTTGCACTGGTATAGAGTGCACTAGACTGAGTGTACAACCACAACTCGTGACTGTTTAGACGAGGACACAATATTAGTGGTAGCATGTGAAGAAACATATAGTTTTTTGGTGACTCAGATGATGGACTTGGGTAGAAGTTCATTGGATGGTCATGACTTGGGGAAGCAAGATTCTTTCCTTGGAGGATTGCATGGTTCTTAACTAGTGAGAGCCACTGACACATGATAAGGGAAAAATATTTGTTCTTGAGTTTCATAGTGTTTGACTCAAGTGTGTACAATGAGATTGGTAGGAGGACTAGGCATATAGTACAAGGATCTAGAGCAGTGGTATTCTGAAAGGAGTTAAGGGGTGTGTTGTGAGTAGAAAATGTACTATGGGTGTCAGGAGTGTGTCCTCAGACTCATTGATTGAGGAGAAGGAATATGCAGTTTTGTTCTAAGATGGATAGGTAAATTCTAACGGAAACTATCAAAACTGAACGATTTCCAAGGTTTTCGGTCGAAAAACCCTTCTTTTGGCCGAAAGTGTGTTGAGCGAATTATGTCAGTTAGAAAAAATGAAAAGACACGTCGTATCGTTTCATTTCGCGCAAATCGTATAAATACGCTTTTGGACGAACACATTTAACACAATTCATCGGATGGACGGACATATATGAGCTCAGGGATAGGGATTTCAAAGAATTTCTATTATTGATTGCAGTTGTATTATTTTATTTCTTTATTTCTTCCCTCTGTTTGATAGGCTTAATCAGAGGATCAATATCGATAAATGATGGTTTTCTAGAGCACCTAAACAAAGTTTCGAATCATCTTTTCAATTTTTGTTGAATAAGGTAATTGATGTTTGTTCAAGTTTTTATTGGACTAACATTTTATATGTTGAAAGATAAATGTTGAGCATTTTTTCAAGGTAAAGTCTTTGTTGAACATATATTTTACAGATAACTATAAAATTCATGGGAAACAAAGTTTGCGCAAGAGAAAATTTGATCGCACTCAAGATGATACTCAYCAAAATGAACAAAGGAAAGAGCATTATTGGGGAAAGAAACAAGAACGTGCAAATATTGAAGAAAGAAACGATGATAATGTAAATAGAGATGTTCAACAAGAAGAAGTCCAACCAGGTATGCATGCACATATTTTCTATATTAAAAGTATAGAATTCAAATTTAAAATATTGTTTAATATAATTGATTGTAATTACAATTTGATGTTTTTCAAAAAACATAAATAGATTTGTCTCATAATGTCGAAGAAGACATTGAAACCGAAATTGAAGCAGAAGACGTTGAAACTGAAATTGAAGCAGAAGATGAATCATCTATAGGTATGTACATAAATTTAGATAATACAAGATGAACACTTGTATATATAGTTTAAAGTGAATTGATGTTCGGGTTTTGTTTTTTAATATAAACTTTAAATTGAAATATGCAAGAGAATCTATCAACATTGATGATGAAATATTAGAAAATGTTGATACTGATAAATTTGGGAAGAAAAAAGATAAGCATTATATAAGATATCGAACTAAGAATATGTATAGTACTTTTTTCAAAGATGAATCAGTAACAATACAAGCTCAACATTTACTTTGTATAATAAAGTCAAGAAAGTTAAAAGAAGATACATCATTATTGGGTATTCAAAAGTTGAAAAAAGATACAAAGGTGAAACATAATGTCCTTGACAATATAACTAGTGTATTAAAAGATTTTGGAAAATCTCGAAAATAAGATGTCAGTGTTGCACATAGAGAGATACAAAAAGTAGTTGTTTCATCTAGCAATATAAAAGATCATTTGAAATGACACATGGAAAAAACGATGGGAACGTTAAGAAAAACATTGCACAAACATAGAAAATTTTGATTGCGAATAGATGCAAATGATGAACTGGCCTGTTGGACAATGATTTCTAGACAACCCTACAAAGATAGATTTGCAGAAAATGTTAAATAATTGGCCCATAATTGTTGGTTGGAAGAATCTCATGTTTCACCACATACAAGGGATGTGTTGCAACAAAGAATAGCACAAAAACAATACGAAGAACATACAAAACATATATTTCCAATGACAAAAATATAATTGTTCAATAAGTTCAAAGAAGAGCACAAAGAAGTTAAAATTTCCATCAATACATGTGTGCAACAAAAACCATGGTTTGTTAGACCCATCACTGTTCGTGACACTTGTTGTTGTCGTTATCATGTGGAATTTGAGTTGTATTACGACACTTTTTTGGATTTTGGTAAAATGTTATGGCCAAGTTCACCTCCTCCTTCCACATTCCGTGTTTTTATATCTGAAATTGTATGTGAAAGAGAAGGTGATGATTTATTTTACAAAAACAAATGTGTTGGTGGAAAGAAATATGATCATTGTGGAAATCAAAGTTTGTTTCACTGAAAGTATCATATTGATATGAATGATCAATCATTTTCTAATATAATAGTCAATTGGAAGAGACATGAATATATCAAGAGCACGGCTCCACATTCTTCAAATGTTATTTCCAAAAGAATTGATTTGAAAGTAGATAAAATTTGTGTGATAGATTTTTTGAAGAAGTTTGAGGAAGAAATTTATAAATACACCAAGAATTCACATAGAGCTCGATGGAAAAACCTACAATTCAAACAATCCTGTGAAGTGTTTCCACCAGGGACAATTTTTTCTGTAGTTGATTTTGCAGAGAATTACACATTCGTTGTACAAAAAGAAATACATAGTGAATATTATCATTCTAATCAAGTCACTATATTTTTCCATGTTCTATATAGACATGCTCAACATAGTATTGATAACATAGAAATCACCAATGAAAACCGACATGTTATTAAATGATATCACTTTTATATAAGTGACGATCGAGAACACGACACACATTATGTGCAACATTGTTTTGATAAATTTTATGATTCATTGAAAGAATGAGAAAGCAAATTTGATCGACATTGGATATGGTCAGATGGGTGTGCACGTCAATCTAAATCTTCACGATCATTCTATTGGTTATGTCGTATTCATAAAAAATTAAACATCCAACATTGTTGGAATTTTTTTTAGACTGGTCATGGAAACAGAGAGCACGACGGTGCAGGGGCATGTGTAAAATGAGCACTTCGAAGGTCTTAGATGAATCCTCATGCCGATCAATTTGAATCTGCTGAACAAGTTGTTGAATGGTGAAAAATGGCACTAAGCCATGAATATAATCCGTCAAGGGATGTGCACAGGTGTGTCTATATATAAATGTTACACATGTACACAGGATATTTTTATTTGAACATGTTCAAATTTATATTCAATATTCAATCATTTTCTTAAGAGATTTCAAGTTACCAAGTTCTTCACTTGTGTAGGTTTTTTTGGTATGTTGGAATCTGAGATGTAAATATATCATCATATGATTCCAGTACAATACTTGGGACACAAAAAATACATTCAGTTAAAAAAAATGTTATCAAAATGTGTTTGCATTTGATAGAAGAAATGAGTCTTGTTTTTGTTCAGTTTGCATAGAGGACACAAAATCCATAGATATTTGCGAAAACAAAAAATGTAGAATATGTTAAAGCTTGGAGACATACCGAACTTAATGTAAAAGAGAAAATTCCACTTGCAAGCTCAGAAGAGATGGAATCAAATGAAACTATAGTGTCAGTCGATTGCGATAGAGTTTCTGATCTTGTTACATAAGGTAATTTTTATGTTTAAATTTTTTCAAATAACTTGTAGATGTACTTGTGTCATAATCTACCACGAACTATTTATTGTCCAATTATTTGCAGGAGATGTCTTTTCCATGGTTGCACCTGTAGACAAAAATGGAAACGTGAAATGTTATTTGATGTGATGCACATAACAAAAGATGAGGCTATTAGAAGATTTTGATGATAACGGTTTTATATATGAAAGAGGATCCATTGTATTGAAAGAATATTTTTTTCAAGAAACCCATCAAACCGATACTCATGTTCACTTTCAAGACTATCAATCAGATGTCACAAGTTGTCAATATATTCATTTGGTATGTGTAGTGCGCATAAAGTTAATAGAAGTTCAATAAAAAAAAAAAGTTAGAAAATGGAAAATGTCCAAAGTCGATCATGAATGAATAATTGAATATGGAATACCATTACAATGTTTTTAAACAAGTGGCACACATGTACATTCTAGAATTTTTTATTTTGCATTGAAAGTACACGTATTTCGAATATCTAGGATTCTAGAATCATTTCCAGTTTATTTTATTAAGGGTATATGAACTTTGAGGTGAATGTCTCTTCTATCTTTGAGCATTTTTTTAATGACTATGATAAAATTAAAGAAAATTTGATCATCTCTTCCATTTTAAGGTTTTATTTTATTGTCACATCAATTTGAGCATTTTATTTTATCATTATCATACAAACCAAAAAAGAGTTGAACATCTCTTCTATCTGAAGATTTTATTGTATTTAAACATTACCTATAATTAAGTTGGACATCTCTTCTATCTTGAGAATTTTATTTTTATTACTAGTGCACCAATCAAAGAAGAGTTGAACATCTCTTCTATCCTAGATTTGAGAGCATTGACTTCTTTAAGTGGTAATTTTATTTTTTATTTTTTAAATCAATATTCTAACAACTAAAAACAATTTAAACATCTCTTCCACTTGTTGTAATAACACTTTAATAATAATATCATATATATATTAATATCTCCATTCTAATGATTAAGTTGGTTTTCATTTAAAATTTGAAATTATTTAGAATCTCCTTTTTAATAATTAAGATGATTTTCATTTAAACGTATTTAGAAGTGGTAATCATTAGAATTAAATTGCATAAATTGTAATTAATAGATCTTCTCTAACAAAGTTAAGAAAATTAATACAACCTTGCCTAAAGTCAAGTGAATCACCGACCCTTACAAAAATGTGGGTTTATGTGAATAGTACTAAACCATAGCCCACAAATCGTTTTACTAATGTAATTCCCTTTCATACATGTTATCAGAGTTGTATGGAAGGGGTATGTGTTGTTTCTTGGCATGTTTAAAAAACAATGCTTGAATGCATACCTCCTCATTTGAATCCCACATTGGTTACCTTCTTCCAAAATCAAACAAAATTTTTTTGAAAGAAAATTGGTAGATCAAGAAAATTTCTTCCTTTTAGTGTAGTTCATACCAGCATAGGGTTTGCATGGTTTAAAGTGTTTTCTACTATCATATATTCTCAAATAGGTTTTGCATGGTTTAAAGTGTTGTCTGTACTATCATATATTCTTAAATAGATATGCAATGATACAATCTTGTATGTTTGACAATTCACTTTTATCTTGTCCATTTATTGGGTTTGCATATTCTTAAATATATAAACAACAACACATTCTTGTATAAAATTGGCTTTGCATATTCTTAAATAGATAAATAACAACACATTCTTGTATTATTTCAGACTCTAATTTTTTCTTTTCATTTATTTAGTATATCTCATATGCCTATCTTTCCTTTAGTTTTTTTTTATTCATTAAGTGCATCTATGTAACCAACAGGGTCATTAGTATACCATATCATTCTATGACAATTTTCAGTCCGTGTTTTTGAACAATCCACAATGAACATAAAAATAAGCATTTAAATTAATACATAGTAGTGAACATAAAAATAAGCATTTAAATTAATACATAGTAGGATATGCCCCAAGAGTTCATCTATCCACAATGAAATATGTTGAATTTTATCAGTCCCCATAGGCCCAAGAACAGTCCACAATGAAATATGTTGAATTTTATCATGTGTTTTTTAACAGTCCACAGTGAACAGAAAATGAAGCATTTAAATTTTAATACATAATAGAAAAGTATTTAAGATTTTGATGCTTAATTTAATGCACTGTAAAAAGGAGAATAACATAAAATGAAGCATTTAAATTTTAATACATAGCATAAAAGTATTCAAGAATTTGATTCTTAATTTAATGCATTGTAAAATGGAGAATATACAAAACATTAATTCATAACTAACAACCCTTTTTTCCATCAACTTTAAGAAATCAAATATGAGACAATAAATTGATATTTTGAATTCTAAAATTAT
>SNQJ01S0022939.1:23236-38127 GCA_010110895.2 Picea sitchensis | reverse complement strand
GACATACATACCAAAAGAGTTAAGTCTCATCCTCCAACATACTATTTCCCACCAAATATATTGTAAACAGATTTTCCACCAAATATAATTTAGACATTTGTAACAATAAAAAACAAAAATAATAAAAACAAATAACACATATTATCATATATACTGTAACTAAAATATTAAATAAACAATAAGAAATAATAACATANAAGACATTTAACTCCAAAATTTTGGACTCTAAGCCATCGCTCTAAGATAGATCACTTCATACTTGCAATTCAACCCTACAAAAAAAACAAAATTCAAAAATTAAAAATTTACAATTCAAACATGCGAAATAAAACAGAATTCAAAAATTGTGATTAAAACAAAATTGACATACATACCAAAAGAGTTAAGTCTCATCCTCCAACATACTATTTCCCACAAAATATATTGTAAACAGATTTTCCACCAAATATAATTTAGACATTTGTAACAATAAAAAACAAAAATAATAAAAACAAATAACACATATTATCATATATACTGTAACTAAAATATTAAATAAACAATAAGAAATAATAACATATCCAACCACAGTTAAATAGATTTAAGATAGTTACTCTCCACATTAAGCATACATGATTTAAACAATTTGTAAAATATTTTCTAAAATCTTAAAAACATTTAAAGAAAAAAATTGAGTTCTTCGTAAAAAAATTGCGAGTTAGAGTTAGATAATAATCTGAAAATAAATATAGAACTGTATATGAAAAAAGTTCACAAATCTCCATATTAAGTCATTCTTCCAATGAAATACTTATCTCCTTGTGGATAAAGTCTCAAATCCTTCAGGTGAAATTCTCCTTGTGAATAAAGTCTCAAATCCATCAGGTAAAATTCTCATCCCAGGTGATGTTATTTGATCATATTTACACAACAATAAAATACTAATCTCCTCAATAATAAGATACTTATCTCTTCTTCTGCAGTGGTCATATAATCAAATTCCATGATGCCCTTTCAAATTAAAGGACTCATAAATCTCCATATTAAGCCATTCTTCCAAAAAACTACTTATATCTAAAAAAAGTTCACAAATCTCCATTTTAAAAACCATTCTTCTAGAAAATACTTATCTCCTCTTTCTACAGTGGAATAGATGTTCACATATAATCTTGCATGTACATAAAGAAAACAAAAATATGCACATGTATATTAAGTCATTCTTCAAAAACCATTTGAATCTTTCATCTTTGGGATGTATTCATATTACATGTAATCAAATTTTCTTTGAAATTATGTGTAGGCTAGCTCACATATACAATATGCGTGAGCTTATTTGTAAATTTACTTGAATGTTGGTTTTTGTGATCTTAGTAACCAATTTAGTTAAGAGTTTGACGATACCCTGGAAAGAAGGAATTCACTTCATTGTATGTAGAAAACACAAATATCCACACTACATCATTATTGGACAAGAAAGAAAGGAATGCAATTGAAGAAAATTTAGAAACTTTCCATTTTCTGATGTGGGATAGAGTTTGTTCTCAAATAATCAAATTTTCAAGTTCAAAATTAGGTCTTCATCATGATCTAACCTTAAATAAGTTTGAATTTACACCATTTAAGACAATGATAATTCTATTTAGGGGTTCTATATATTTCAAAATAATTCATCAAAGCGTTGAACAGGATTTAGGCTAAACTAAAAATTTGAGAAAACAAAAATTTGATAAAAGTAAAAAACATGCATTTATGAATCATTCTGAATGGACACATCCTTCCAAAATATGGGTGCTTCCTCCACTTCCTCCTCAATCCCAATCTCCCTCCCATGTGCTCTCTTCTCCACATTAACCTATATAACACATTTCAAATTTGAAAATTTGAAAAATTAAATTTAAATGATTTTAACACACTAAATGATACTTATGAACTCCCACCCTCTTCAAACTCTCCCAATGAGAATTGAGACAAGTCTCCCAAAGTAGTAGGAGATGGAATATGGATCTGTGAACAACACAACTAAGAACTAAATCTAGGATTCAATGTGTTCACATTTATACAAAATTATAAATGTTGTTGATCTCTTATTCAAAAGTTTGGATATTGAACAACTAAAGTGCTCATATGTGGATATTAAAAGACACATACCTGATTCAATCCATCCAAATTTAAACTTGTGGAATCAAGTCCCCTATTTACTAAAGATTCATTTAACATATCTCCAAACTGCAATTAATGACAATAACAACTCGATTATTTCTATAGATACAATGCTATCTAAATCTAGAATTAGAAGTAAACTATCCTAAAATGCATAAAAAATTTACTAACTAGAACACATACCAATCTGTTGTTCGGGTCATCATTATGAATGACCTTCTTCAAACCATCATGACAAAAAATTTCATACTCCAAAACATCTTCTA
This sequence comes from Picea sitchensis, assembly GCA_010110895.2. Taxonomy (NCBI): domain Eukaryota; kingdom Viridiplantae; phylum Streptophyta; class Pinopsida; order Pinales; family Pinaceae; genus Picea; species Picea sitchensis. The sequence goes on along the minus strand of SNQJ01S0022939.1, from coordinate 35,722 downwards.
CTGACATGGTATCTAACTTTGCATATATTTTATAAACAAATGTGGCTCGAGAATTGGCTTTCGCTCGCTGACAGTTCATGCCAACATCAACACCATACAAAATCGCTTCCAAATTTTTCGTGATTGCATTCCTAGCCTCTTTTCCAACCTCTGATGTAGCTTGCAACTCTTAATGTGAAACAAATGCCCCGGTTGGGTGAGGTACTAAAGGTTGTGGAGGCATCGACAATGTCGGATTTCGATATGCCTATTTGCGATCATATGTTCATCCTTTACCAGTCCCATAATAATTGGATGGTAGACTAGTATAATTAGGGTGCATGTGCAAGAAAAAATCTGCATAAAAGTGTCTTGCAAAATAGTGTGGAACCTCATCGTTCCACGACAATTTCTCATATGCCGCCAAAAATCTGTTATACAGATGTCCTGCAATGTCGGGGTGCTTAAAATATTGCACCTTCAACATCTTCTACTTTGGCTCATATTTGAAGTTGAACATCAAAATGACGTCTTATTTTGAAACTCTATTTTTTACTTCCTCCCATTTATCAGGGCCCATCACCTCTGAATTTTTTCGCCTCAATAGATCGACAAAGCTATCAGTAGTTGGACCCATCTTCCGATATGCTTCCCTAAAGTTTTGCAATGAATGAAAAACAATTTGCAAGCTTTGTTAAATTTCCCGAGGGAGTTTCATGACCACAAAATCATTTTCCAACCTCCTTTTAACATCTGAGCATCGCTCAAGCATCATTGCTTTAGTAATCCCTTCCCAGGAAAGTTCATCCCCAACATCCGAAGGATAGGCGGACGTAGGCATGTAATGTTTTATTTCTTGATAACGCGGCCTCCTAAATCCACCTTCACCCTCTGCACTGACATTAGAATCTTCTTAACAACCACTCTCTCTTTCATTATTGTCCATTTCTCTAAAATCATTGTCTACGCACACATTTGAAAGTAATTACAACATTTAAATTCACATAAATTTAAATACACAAAAATACAACAAAAATAAACAAAATCAAATAAAATTACCAGAAATATTCTCTTGTCCTGAGGTATTCCTTACATTCTTAGGTGTAGGATTTTCAATGCACAACCTATCTAGAAAGGTTGCATCCATAGCACTTGCTTTAGCACATTCTGTAGTCAATCTATTCACAGACTCATTTGAAAATCTCCTCTAACGAGATTGTTGTTGGTCACTTAGAGTCTCAGTCGAAGAAGGAGTTCCTCTTTTTCCTTCTTGGGAGAACCTAGAGTGTTTGCGAGGAATTTTTGGAGAAAATTGTGTTGAAATATCTCCTAAATATCTATCCTTTGAAAAATCATGAAAATTTAAGCACAAGACAGGTGTTAATATCTTCAACATTGACCAAAAAACATTATGAAGAAAGAAAAATAAAAGACAAAATTAATAGAAATCAGAGTTTTAATCAATCAAGGATCTTCTCGATAAATATGATAAATAATGGGATCTTCACAATAAATATGATAAATATTATAGTTAGTTAAGGGTTAAATATTTAATAATAATATTGTTTTTATCTCATGTTAAGGGTTAGTGAGTAGTTCACTCATGTCTTACACAGATATGTGACCAAGACTCATGACAATATGAATAAATTGAAATAGACAAATATTATGACATATTATTTCCTAGTAGCCTTGTCACACCCTGAGAATCAAACCTTCATAAGGTTTGACTTCTGCAAGTTCTTGGCAAATACAATGCACCAACAGTTTTTAGATTTTAGGGGTGCCAGGTCATTCAACTACCAATCTCACTTGATCCATATGTTAATCCATCAAAACTACTCACATCTAGGTTATTTTAAGTCTAGGATGGTGAATGACCAACCAACATGTTGCTCTCCCAAACATTGATTTGTTGGCTATGGTATGAGAACATGTCACAGTGAAGTTTTTTTGCAGTTTGTAAACTCTTTTATGTCTAAATTAGACTTTATTATCCACAATGAAGTAGTGAAGTTTTTTTGCAGTTTGTAAACTCTTTTATGTCTAAATTAGACTTTATTATCCACAATGAAGTAGTGAATTTTTTTTGCAGTTTGTAAACTCTTTTATGTCTAAATTAGACTTTATTATCCACAATGAAGTAGTGAAGTTTTTTTACAGTTTGTAAACTCTTTTATGTCTAAATTAGACTTTATTATCCACAATGAAATAATCGTTATAATTATTCCTTTAGTCAAAGGGTCAATACAATTGTAAAACAACACCAAAGTGGGAGACTAGTTCATTTTTGAGTAGTTTACTATGATACGAGTCTATGGTTTGGAAGAGAAGCCATATCAAAAGTGAGTGTTGAATTTGGTTGTTCTAGAGACTGAAAAAGGTGATATTCAATCAATTGCTGACTAAAACGCCAAACATATTACATTAAATGTTGATCGGATAAATTTCAAAGAAAAACCAAATCTACAATAGTGTATCTATTCTGGAGGTTGAGAGAATGACTACAGTGAATATACTACCTATGTTTCACTGTTTGTTTTCTATTTGTTGTGTGATATTAATGCAGATTTTCCATAACATATTACAATTTAATATGTCATTTAACATATATTACTATATAACATGTTATAATGTAATTATATGTTACATTGTAACATATTATTTCCTAGTAGCCTTGTCTCACCCTGAGAATCAAACCTTCATAAGGTTTGACTTCTGCAAGTTCTTGGAAAATACAATGCACCAACAATTTTTAGATTTTAGGGGTACTGGGTCATTCAGGTACCAATCTCACTTTCAATCCATATGTTAATCCATCAAAACTACTGACATCAAGGTTATTTTAAGTCAAGGATGGTGAATAACCAACCAGCATGTTTCTCTCCTAAACATTGAGTGGTTGCCTATGGTATGAGAACATGTCACCAATGAAGGTTTTTTGCAGTTTGTAATCTCTTTTATGTCTAAATAAAAACTTGAATAGTTTGAAATTTTTATGAAATTTGTATAAAATACAAAACATTTGAAATGACTGTGACTTGGCAGAGGTGATCATTCACAATGCATAGTTTATCAGTAAAAATTCAGAGATGTACCCAAGTTCAAGCAATTAAAAACGCAGAGAGAAATCAAAGTTTTAATCAATCAAGCTGCAGAGGCACTCGTTCAAAAGATGGCACAAAGACTAAACATTCAACCATGAATCAATCAACTCAGAGATATGGATAGATAGCAGAGAAAATTATTAGACTTCACTCATCATCCATGCACAAAAAAGAAGGGAATTTGAATCTATAGTTCTTTAAACATTGAATTGATGACCATTGATTCCGCTCCTGGACGACTGCTCAGGCACAAACTGATGACTAAAGGGATAAGGGATGAAAGATAAAAACACAATATTTTCATAATAATCAATAAAACTCAGACATATTTAAGTCATTGAAATCAAAAGTTGGGTTCTCCAAGGGATTGTCATTCAACTCAGAGTTTTATCATTCACAATGCAGAGTTTATCAATAAAAATGAAGAGATGTACCCAAGCTCGAGCAATTAAAAATACAGAGAGAAATCAAAGTTTTAATCAATCAAGCTGCAGAGGTACTCGTTCATAAGAAGACACAAAGACTAAACATTCAACCACGAATCAATCAACTTAAATATTAGTAAAAGGATAGACAACATGGAAATTTCTTATCCTTCAATTATCATCCATGCACAAAAAAACAAGGCGTTTGAATCTATAGGTCTTTAAACACCGAAGTGACGACCGTCGATTTGGTTCCTAGCCAAGTGCTCAGGAACAGACTGATGACTAAAGGGATAAGGACAGATTATAAAACCACAATATTTTCATAATAATCAATAAATCCCACACACAGAAGTTATTGAAAGAAGAAGTTGGGTTTGCCAAGAGAATTCAATTCAAAAAAACAACAAGCAAGGGATTACAAATACAAGTTAATAATTTATAAATGGTACAAATGAGAAATTTATATTTAAGCACAATTTATTAAATTCCCTATAGTCTAGGACCATCCTTTGAGACTTATCCCTCTTTTTACTAAGATCACTAGAGAAGAGAATACATTCTTGTTGAGACACATGATTTCAACTTCTAACATGTCATTATCCATTTGCTCTGTCTCACTCTTTTGAGAATATAGAAAGCAATAAAGTCTAACATTGAGTGGATAACTACCCAAAGTTAACTCAATAGCATGTTCGTACTCTTTGAATATGGTTGAATCCACTAATACCATATATAATGGCGTTGTTTAGGTAATATTCTTACATTATCTTTGTGATCTAGAAGATGATTTTCTAGGATGTTTTGTTTTGAAATTCAATCATTCAATATATTTTGAAGGTTTTTTTCTTGCAGTGAAGGTTTTTTGCAATATGTAAACTCTTTTATTTCTATATTAGAATTTATTATTCCAAAATGAAGTATTCATTATAATTATTCCTTTAGTCGAAGGGTCACTACAATTGCAAAATACCACCAAAGTAGGAGATTGGTTCCTTTTTGAGCAATTTACTATGATAAGAGTCAATGGTTTGGAAGAGAAGCCATATCAAAAGTGAGTGTTGAATTTGGTTGTTATGGAGACTGAAAAAAATGAAATTCAGTTAGATACTAACTAAAAAGCCAAGCATATTACATTAAATGTTGATCAGATGAATTTCAAGGAAAAACCAAATCTACACAAGTAGGTCACTCATGTCTTACACGAGATGTGACCAAGACTCATGACAATATGTAGGACATGTGAAGCATAGGGGGAGATTTAATTACCCATTATCATTAGGTCTCACTATATGCTTTTAAGATGTGTTTTGTCAATCTAGTCCAAATATAAATGACTCTTAGCAATGAATATTTCTTTCTCTTGTTCTTAAATGAAGAACACCGAAAAATGCAAAGCTTGGCGTGAATTACATAATCATGTTAATAATTGAGTTTTTGATTGAAATTTTTGTTTGAGGCCTCAACTAAAGGAGCATATATCTAGGAATCAAATCCAATATAGGTCCATCCATGCCCAAATTAGTGTTGTTGGATGAAATACATTCCATGTTATTTTCCTTGCATCAACAATCAAAGGTGTTGTCTCCTTGGGAAAATTGACATTCATAAATGCAAGGTGTCTAAGAGAATGATGGAATTTTATCCTTGTACATGCAAGAAACATACCATATGCATTCACTTGTTGAGAAGTGGTGCAATATTATTCAAGGTGTTATAGATCAAGAGATCCCATGGATTTTATTTATAATATGAGAATCCCATCTAATAAGGACATCATTTCATGTGTAGGACTCCTTTAATATCCTCAATATTTTGAATAAAATTTATAATATACTTGCATTATTAAAACCATACAACCAATATTTAATATCATCAAAATATTTTGAACACATTTTATAATCAAGATTCACATTATTAAAAACCTACAACTAATGTTTTGTAGCATGAAGTTCAAAAAGATTGAAAACAACATAACTGATGAAACAGTTAATATAATTTAACGGTAAACAAGGCATTGCAAGATACTTTGTAAGATAAAATTTGTAAGAAACTTATGATACTCTAATATTACATATGTAAAAATGGATTTATAAATTGAATTCCTAAAGATTTGAATTTTTTATAAAATACTAAAAAATTTGAATTAAAAAGTTAGACAGATTGAAATTTTTATGATTTTTTTATAAAATACAAAACATTTGGATTCCCTTATGTTATAGTTTGGGATGCTTTCCATAGTATCCAATTGGGAGTAATAGTGAGCTCATGAATTTTTGAGGAGTTGTATGGGGCCCGACTCACATTATTCATCATATATCATAGTTTGGCCCGACTCACTAACCTAAGGAATCTTGATAGCTTGGCTAATGACCATTACAAATTACTTAGAACATAATCAATCTATGCATAGGTTGACTCATTATAGAAATACCAACATTAACAACGTAAAATACATTTTCTATTCATGGAAAATATCTTGAATCTTAGTGTAAATGTTTGCTAGCAAACACTTTGAACCTAGTTTTATTTTAACAATTCATTATTAAGGATTTTGTCACTTGTGGTTAGTTCTTTTTAATAATATATTTTTAGGACTCTTTTACACTACAAAATCGTGTTAAAAAATATGATGCACTCAAGAAATACTTGTTTCATATAGATTCTTTTTCTTGAACTCCAATCATACAATATGACACTAGATTATTCTTTGTTAAGTTCAATGCCATATTCACTTTTTGCAATTCAATTCCATCTTAATCATGGTTGTTTATGTTTTATAACAAAATGAATTCTATCTTTTTGCAAGATAACTTTCAGTGCTTTTCCTTTTCATTTAAAAAAACTTAAATGTGTAGGGACATTCCTTCTATGTGGCTCTTGGTGTATCACCTATTGCAACATATTTTTTCACCTCATTAAAAATGAATTTATTTTCACCTGGATAAAATGAAATTTTGATCTCTTCAAAAATTTAGATTATTTTAATTTTTTGGGATGTTAAGTTACAATGGTTGTCATTTTGAATTCTATGAGTTCAAAATGAGTAGAGGTAGTAACAACATTGTAGTATGACTGTTATTAGGCTTCTCCACTTCCCCACAAATTTATCTTATCTATATCAATTATTAAATAAATTATTTATATAGTTATTGAGCATAATTTTGAGAATTAACTCCTCATCCTATAAATTTTTCTCAATTATATTAATTATTAAATCGATTCTTAAGCTTGTTATTGAGTATAATTTTGAAATTTAGTTTATGTTCTTTTGGGTTGCACATTTATGCAAATGAAACTACTTCCCAATATAGAAGGAAAGATACATATGTTGAATCTAAGTGTAAAGCGTATATATTCTCTTAGTCCAACTTTATTATATTTCCATTCTTTCAATTGAGTCTTTTTGTTTATTTTTTAAATATTAGATATGTGCATTGAAAATTTTGACTATCTTTTTAAAATAATTTTGAAGTTATTTGAATTTACCAAATTTAAGGGGTCCATATTGAGTTCAGTAATATCTTTACATATTAATATCATGTAAATGAAAATCAAAGTTAGGCATTCCAATTCAATTTACAATGGCTTTATCCTAGATATAACATAAAAGTTTATAAGGTACAGACTTGTGAGAAAATAAACTTTGGCTAGTTAAAAAGGGTTGTGGGTATGATTAGTGTTTTGATTTTTTTCTTGTATTTTCTTGAACACTTTATAGTGATTTAAATTTTCCTCTTAAATATAAAAATGAGGATAGGTGTAACGATCCTCCCTATTACGATGACAAACCTTCTATAACATGTGCAATTTTTTCTTGTGTGTGCATGTGTACAAGGGTAACAAGACATTATACTCTGCGCCACCACATGACGATGAATCATGATGCATGCAACTGCAATATCAACATAAAGGTCTAAGACACACATCAACATTTGCCAGCAATGAACAACAATCAACCGACAAAATAGTAAGACTGACTACCCATCCGTCCTACCCTGCAATGGTTAGGACCTCCAAGACACATAATCAACACTCAAGCCTAGGTTCCCATCGATTTTAACCATTTAAGGTCTCAGGGATGGCGACTGTTCTGAGGAACATGGAGGTGTCTACATCCCGCCCGACACTAGCAACCCAAGCGAAAAGTTTACAGCCAAGTACAACAATAATTCAATGAACAACCACGTCCTCTATGGAAGGTGCAAGTCAGTAGGAATCGGATAACAACCAACCATTTTTAAGACAAGGCATTATCTATGACTCAATTGGCAATAAATACAGATCAATCACTCTATTTCCTTTCATTAATCGACGAGTTACCCAATCCAACCTTAAAAATGATGTAAAAATGAATTAATCGCAAATCCCCATTTACTGAATCATAATAACTTATTGTACTTAGTTCAAGATATTACATTTTATCCGTGGTCAATGATAATAAGATTTCAACATCGTTCCCATAAAATAATAACCACATTACATTTTATATTACAATAACTAAATAAAATGACAACCACCTTACACCTTATATGTTATTTATAACAATTACATTATCATTACCATAAAACAATGACCACCTTAACATTAACATTACCATGAACATTAGCATTACATTAAACAGTACATTACATTAAATTAGCATAAACAAAATAACATGAAAATTAACCTTAGCATAAACATTAGTATTAACATTAAACATTACATTACATTAACCTTACCATGAACAAAAATAGTATTGAAAATTAGCATTACCATAAATATTAGCATTAACATTAACATTACATTACCTTAATATTACCATAAACAATAATAACAATGAAAATTAGTGTTACCATAAATATTAGCATTAACATTATCATTACATTACATTATTATTACCCTAAACAATAATAACAATGAAAATTAGTGGCCCATCCACTTGCCAATTAAAAGACTAAAAATCGGCAACAAGAACTAATGGATGTGAGAGCATGCCAGAATCAAGGGGAAACTTATGAGTGCATGCCAGAAATCATGAAATCGATTTGGCAGCTAACAAATTGGCTACTAACTCGCTCGGCAAGTATCAGAAAACTAGAATCAACCTAGCAAACATCAAATGGAAACTTTATCCTGACAGCGTGGAGACACCTTTAAAACAAAATGAAGGGCTACACGTCTGGTTCAAAATCCGGAGATGGTGAGGTGCCTGTGTACTGTCAGGGTGGTTTCCGCCGTCAAGGGAAGGTTAATACACTCGCAGGGGGAGGATACAAACATCAATGACAGAGGCGTGAATTTAAAAGGTCACAGAGGCAAAATTTATTGAGTTTAAATGGTATCTGGTCGAAATTTTAAAATGAGTTACACTCCAACAGAAGTTGAGCATGCAGGTTCTCTTAACTGTAGGTATTACGCTACAGACCAAGGCACGCTTGGAAGTAATATAACCTCTAAAATAACCTGAGAAATGCACAGGTCAGAATTGGTGGATTCGCTGTCCAGAATCACATAAAGAAAGAAAATACCCCAGTGAAAATGCCAGGACGCATCTTTAGAAGTAAATTTACAATCGAATGGACAAAAGTAATGTCTATAAATCGTGGAATGAGTTTACTATCAGGAATGCCATTGCTATCAGGGATTTTCTTTAGAGAAAGTTTTCATCAACGGAAATTCACAGTTATACACGTTAACAGACAGTAAAAAAAACTTCACTATGAGTATGTTGCTTCCATGTACAACAACAATGAATTATAATTACACTAGGGGTTGTCAACAGATTAAAACTACACCACCATTAATTAAATATGAAAATACCACATCCATTTTGTAAGGCCTATATTCAACCAAATACTTTTGCAATACGTAAATATGATATTTCTCCCAAAGTCAATGCAAAGGGAGCTAAGAATATTTTGGAATTCGCCAAACGATGTCATAAACTTCAAATCTTCCTGCACATCTCCACCGGTAAGTGGACAATTTCTGAACCATTTAGTAAAACAGTTATACTTTCCAGAATTGTAAAGAATAAGTTACATATATATGAATATCAATTTCAGAAATGCTAGACTGATCCTTCTGAATGCTCAAAAGATTACGTTGTCGGACCTGGAAGTGGAAGAATAAAAGAGATTCCCATGAAGATGCTAGAAACTATAACGACTGACAATGGACTCGAGGATGAAACTAGTCCAGTCTCAGTTTAGATATTGAAGAAGAATTTGGTTTAATAGAGAAAGAAGTATCACAGATACATATGGACTGGTCAACTACTAGAACTACAAGCACAAGCACAGGTTTTGTAAAGGATACCAAAGCCAAACATCTCGTAGAATTGGGTTTAGCAAGGCTAGTGACCATCTGAAATCTATTGCTTGCATAGATATCATTCTGAAAGGAAATAACAAAGTTAGATTTCTTAATGTCGGACATCGGAGCAGGGAAAGAAGATTAGGTGGCCATTACATCCTTTATCTCACGAATTCAAAATTTTCCTTCCTCTATTAAAAAAAGAGGTAATATATATATATATATATATCTAATGCATAATGGATTCGCCACTAAAATGCATCCATGTATATACAACAATGCATTAACTATAACAGTGATTATCAAAGACTGTAAAACTACACACCAATAATTTAAATGCGGATATATAACATCCGAGACTATACGACCATGAAGAGTAATGCAGAAGCATATGGATCCCAACCAAGGAACAGTAAAACCCAACCAGAACACTGACCAAAAAATTTTAGGCATTCAACGAATGGGCAAAAGCTCAAGACAAATTCATTCATCATTACTATGCAGAGACAAAATGTAGATAAAAAGGGCCATCGAACAGTCACAGGGTTAAGATGTGAGGGAGGTAATGAAACACAATGCGAGTTCATCCAATAGTAAATAAAACATAGAGATAAACTTAATCGGTGATTATAAAATGCAGAAATAAGGAACTTCACCATCATTTGAAATTTCAAGGTTATTTAAAAATACAACCATGAAACTAGATGATCAACTTACCTACTTCAAACACATGTGGATCTAAATCATACATCCTATAACATTCTACCATTCAACTGAAAGTTGTACCATTGCCTGTTCTCTTGCTCTTAGTGTCGTCCACGCGCTCTGTGCCACTCTCGCTTGCTGACCGTTGACACCTCACCGGTACCTCCCAACCAATGCTAGGGGTACTCTGCTTCCCCCTTAGCCCCTCGAGCTGCAAAGGGGCCACACACTATCTAGATGGTACTTCTAGCTCCTAGCTTTCCTCGCAAGGCCGAGCTACCACTCCTCTCCAAGATGGAAAATCCCAACTCCCCACAAGTAAATCAGTCAAGTCACTAATCCAACAGCGTAACGTTACGCTAATAGCCGATCCCCCTTCTTCCTCCTCCTTCCTCTCTTTTATAGAGTTTTAGAACTTCCAATCTTTCCCTAAATATTATTTAATTTAAGTTTTAAATAAAAATCTTCTAAAATTTCTCCTTCGTACAAGTGTCAGTCATCCCCCACATTCCTCCAATGATTATTTTCTTTAATTTATTAATTTGTCTTATTTCCCTCACCCACCTAGAGTTACTCCTAAATTTACTCCTAGGTGTCCCTAGATTCCCTTACAGGTTTTAAAGACTTTCCCTAAAATGAAGTTGCTAATTTAGTTCAATTTAGAAGGTTCTTAATTGCAGATTCTTTACTAAGTTGACCTCTCGCTTTTTTTACCATAAGTTCCCCTCTTTCCCTTTTTATGTTACCTCCTTTCCCTAGTTTCCTAAATTTTATAATTTCCCGCTTTCCCCCCTTTTTTTAAAAACGACAATTGTGCAATTTAATCTCTTTTCCCTTTTATTATTTATTTAGTATCTTTTTAAACTATCAAAGTTAAAATAATTAATTTCTTATTTACATTTTATCCACAGATTTTATTTAAATTCTTACTCTCTTCATTTTACCCAAAAATTTATGAAGACCAAAATCATTACTCAAGTGGTTTTTATTTTAACTTTTTATTCATTTATTTTTATATAGATATTTTCTTAAGGGTAGACATAAGTTTACCCCTAGTGAAGTTTAGACTTAGAGCTTAGATTATGGACTGGGCGACATTTAATTAGGGGAGTTGTTTTAAAAATTCATAATGTGTTAATTATCTTAGGGCCATATAGGTTTGTTCCTTTATCATCATCAACGTGACGTGCCCTTTAGGACGCACTACGTGCTCCAAGGGTGCCACTCGCCTCTTTTGTTTCCTTGCGCGATGTGCCCTTCAGGACACACTACGTGCTCCAAGGGTGCCACTCACTTCTTGACTGATTGGTAGACATCAATAACCCCTGGAGTCAACACTCCGCCAGGTGAACTTGTGGGAGGCTAAGGGATTCTAAGGAATAAGGACCCCACCTTATTGCGCGCCCCTTAGAATCATTGCGAGCCACTGTCGCAGTCTGCCCTTGCGACATCGTGGGTCCTCTCGAACTAGGTAATCGTTAACCTACAGTTCAAGCCATGGCGGGAGTGCTAGTAGGCTGTGGCAAGGCTGTTGCTCCCTCAACCTCTCTGGTAGTTGTGTGTGACCCCTTTACTCCATATGTGATTCTGGTCGGCAATCTATTGTCGGCCTACATCATCAACAAATCATGTCAGAATAGGTCCACATCATATCATCATCTCAAATGTACTAATATCACAGTAAATCAATCAAACCCAAATATCACACTCCTTGACTCAATCCAGAGTCCAAGGGGTTCCATTGATGCCTCTGCATCCTCAAGATCCAAAACCCTACACACTTAGAAAAACCAAGTCAATAGCACCTGTCTATGTCAATGTAGTAAAACAACATGTCATCTACCCATGACGCATCATAATCAAAGACAAATGTTTTAATATCATAATAATACGGATCACTTGTGAGCAAGTGTCCTCAAAGAATAAGTTCGCTCAGTGCGCCAGAGAGGGATGTTACATACACCCCCCCCCCC
>SNQJ01S0022939.1:0-13703 GCA_010110895.2 Picea sitchensis | reverse complement strand
ATCTTGTACTTGAACATTTAAGTGGGGTAAAAGGAGGTTTCCCCCTCGAAGAGGCTTATTATCTGATATTATCTCTTTTTCAAGGCGTTGAGTACTTTTCTTGAAGTTTTTCTATGCTATATTGATGTTTGGTTCTTAACAGAATTTGTGTGAAATTTTATTCCTTTGGTTATCCTAGAGACTTTTGTAAACATGATCTATTGATTCGTGTTACATGTTCACATAAGTAATAGATGTGGTACATATGTCTTCCATGCAGACATATGTACCACATTGTACATTCCTATGTATTTATTTCGAATTTGAATATAAAGACATCTAAGGAATATTTTATGGGATTTGAATATTAACATTAAAATTTTTAAAAATAACACATTACTAATTTGAAATGTAATTACTTTATAGTCAAAGTTATTGCATTACTTTAATTGTTTAGATAATTTTTCTAAAGTAATGGATTTCTTTGGGACACCTTTCTTGAGATGTTCATTCCTCATATCTCCTTCATCATTCTCATCCTTCATCTCACTTGTAATTGTGACTTCTATGAAGGCTTCAATTCTATATTTGGATTTTCTTTTTATGTAGAAAGACTTATTTTAGAGTTTGAATTTGTGTAAAATCTCATTATCTTACATATCCTAAAGGTTTATGTAGACACAATCTATTGATTTATAATTCTAAATAATTTGTTTAAAATATAAAAAAAATTATATAACATTTTATAACTTCTCTTTATTTTCCACTTATAATGACTATGACTGGTGTAATAAATACTATAGTCTTTTTCAACAAAAAGTCATAAAAAAAAGTACAATGTGTTAAATAAAAAAACTACCTTTAAATTTAAATAATAGAATGTGCATATGTTAAAAATTAACTATCTAATAACAAATTTGTATCATGAATTTGCATATACTAAGTAACATTGTACTTTTGGGAACAAAAAAACAAACAATACTTTCTAAAACCAACTAATATACATAAAATATTATAAAACATAAATGAAATCTAATAAATTAAGTACATGATAACAACTACATTTAAATATGAAATCTAATAAATTAAGTACATGATAACAACTACATTTAAATATGAAATCTAATAAATTAAGTACATGATAACAACTGCATTTAATCTTATTAAACATAAATGAAATATTATAAATTAAGTACACAATATTGTGACTTGGTCACGGGGGCCCAACCTTGTGGCTAAGCCATTGGAATTCCCATGCTTCGGCCATAGGGTTGGTTCCCTGTGGCCAAGTCACAGTGCACTGGACTGTGACTTGGCTGCGGGGGCCCATGCCTATGGCCAAGTCATTGGCGTGCCCACGGCTTGGCCACAGGGCTGGGCCCCCGTGACCAAGTCATAGTCCACTGGACTGCGACTTATTCGCGGGGGTGAATCCTTGTGTCCAAGCCATTGACGTGCCCATGGATTGGCCACAAGGCTGCCCCCCCACGGCCAAGTCACAGCCTAGTGGACTGTGACTTGGCTGTGGGAGCCCAGCCCTAAAGACAAGTCATTGGCGTGCTCACGGATTGACTACAGGGCCCACCATATAAACTAAATTTTATTTAAAAAAAAAAAAAAAAAATTGAAATTACAAATTAAAAACCACAATTAAAATTAAAAATTAAAATTTACAGTGAAAATTACCTTAATCTCAGCTCGCCCGACCGCTCGCCAACACAACAACCTGACCATCCGCAAGAACACCTGCCACACGACCTTTGCACCAACACAACCTCCACGCCAACACAATCTCACAATCACTCACTCACTCACTCACTATCACAAACACAAAGATCTTAGAAAAATGTTACAATAACTATGTGTGGTTGATATATAACAATTTTTCATCTGAAAGATGTTTTTGGCTCAAAAATTCTTTCGGTCGAACAATCTTGCGACCGAAAGAATTTTTCGGTCAGAATATCTTTCGTCCGAAAACATATTTTTGAATGGAAAAAATCCATCTGACTAAATTTTTACACGCAAATTGAGGGTGTTGTCACTGTATCGTTCGATTTGACATTCCACGTTTCGGCCGATTATTTTTTTCAGAATTTTGGAGATCAGATTGTCACGAAAGTGTTACCCACCTCCATGATTTCACCCTCTATGGGGGAAAATGTTTCATCAAAATTTAGTCCTTCTACTTGAGCATACCCTTTACAGACAATCTGGCTTTATTCCTGACAATTTTTCCTTGTTCATTCATTTTATTCTTAAACACCCATTTGGAGCCAATTACATTCTTATCTGTCGGTCTAGGAACAAGCTCCCAATTTGATCCAGCTCCTCGTTCATTGATTTTAACCAATTTACATTTTCACTGGCTTCATTGAAGTTCTTGGGATCCACCATGGATATGAAGGCTATATCTGATTGCTCGATGTCTTTGATTATCCTTCTCCTAGTTTGTACACCTTTGTCTTTCTCACCAATTACCTAACTTGCAGGATGATTTTTTTGAGTAATTCTGGAGGAAGGATTTGATGATGTTTGTTGATTTGAGTCTACCTGAGTGTTTGTATCTTCATCTGACTCAGAGTCTTGTTTCTATGATTCTTGGACCTATTCATCTTCAACTTCAACTATATCCTTTGTGGTTGATTCAATATTGCTCACCTCTCCTACTAAGATTCCTTCATCATCATTTATGTCAACACAATCAACCAATTTAAGCATCCTCTTATTATAGCATCTGTATCCTTTATTGTTTGTAGCATACCCTAAGAAGATGCCTTCATCATCCCTGTCATCATACTTGCCAAGGCTTTCATTATTATTATTTATGTAGCACTTACTCCCAAAGACTTTGAAGTGTTTGATTGAAGCAAGTCTTCCATACCATAGTTCATAAGGTGTCTTGTCACTATGTCATCTGAGGTGGGCTTTGTTAAGAATATAGATTTTTGTGTGTATTTCTTATACTCAGTAAGTTTTACTAATGTTCTTCTCATTCATCATTGACCTGGCCATTTTTTGAACTATTCTGTTTTGCCTCTCAACTACTCCATTTTTTTGTGGAGTTCCCGGGATTGAACATTCTCTCTTGATCCCATGTTTATCATAGAATTCCTTGAAATCAAATGACATAAATACTCCTCCTCTGTCTGATCTTACTTCCTTTAACCTCTTGCATGTTTGATTCTCAGTTAAATCCTTAAATATTTTAAATTTCTCAAATGCTTCATCTTTTTCTTTTAGAAAAGCAACCCAAGTGAGTCTGGAGTAATCATCAATGATGAGCATAAAGTATTTTTCCTTCCCCATGCCTTCTTGTCATGATGGTCCACATAAATCCATATGAACTAATTGGAGTGGTTTCTCTGTTGAAGTATAGCTCTTGGATTTAAACTGTGTCCTAGTTAGTTTTCCTACTTGGCAGGGTTTGCACATAGAGTCTTGTGGCTTTGTTATTCTTGGAAGATCTTTTACTGCCTCAAGATTTTTGAGCTTGATTAAGTGGTCAAATTTTAGATGTCCAAGTCTCCTATTCCATAACCACATTTCATCATGTTTTCTTAGATGACACTCTTCTTTATCTTCTTTCAGCACATATACATTATTTTTTGTCCTTTTGCCTTTAGCCACCACTTGTCCCAAGTTTATAGACTTTATCTTACAATCCTTGGAAGTGAACACCACTTAACATCCTCTGTCACACATTTGACTTACATTGAACAAGTTATGTTTCAACCCATCTACAAGAAGAACATCCCATGATTTTTCTTTGCCATTACTCAAAATCACCATCCCTTTACCCTTGATTTTACCTAGTTCATGATTTCCAAAAGTTACATTTCTTGTTTTGCCTTTACTTATAGACAAAAACTTATCCTTGTCTCCAGTCATGTGCTTGGAACATCCATTGTCTATATACCAGGGGTCTTTTTGTTTTTGAGCTGAAAGTAATAGACCACATTTTTCACTATCTTTCTTTTTCCATGTGCTCGCATTTCTGGCTAAGGTTTTTATCCTTGGATCTGCTTTGTAATTCTTCATATGGCAGTTTGCATCTTTGTGGCCGAAGTTATGAAATTTATAGCATTCAAGATCATTGTTCAATAGGTCAAAGTGATTGGTGCAACTTTGTCAACTCAATGGTTGTTTAGTTCCATGTTGCAAAGATTACTTATTTCTTGATTTCCTCAATTTCATGTCCCTAAACTTAATTTGACAATTTGCAATCTTATGACCAAAATTAGAATAGTAAAAATAGTAACCATGGAACAAATTTTGGTACCTGAAGGATGGCCTTCTTCTTGGCATTTGTTGCTCCATCTTCTGATATCTTTGTTTTTTATCAGGGATCATCTTGTCTTGATTATATTTTGGTGGCATAGTACTCACATGGTCTGATTGGTCGTTGACTTGGAACTTGATCATCTTTATTGGCTCTTTTCTTTCTGGTTGTTTGCTTCTTGAACCATTTTCATAACCTAAACCAGTCTTGAACGAAGGAGATCTTTGTTTGCTCAGAATGTCATTTAGTTATGCTGTAACTTTAATGATTCGAAGATTTTGGAGATACAATGTTTTAAACTTCTCCATCTCTTTTCTGGTTTTTACTACCTCTTCTTCCAAGGCTTCACATCTTTCCTTCTTCTCTAATAGTTGTTGTTTCAGAATGTCCTCTAATTTCTTTGCCTCTTCTAATTCCACTTTTAGTAGCGAAAAGTCTTCATTGGATTTTTTACTGTCTTTCTCGAACTGTATCAACAATTGTTTTTGCTTTTTCTTTTTAGATTTGAGTCTAGCAATTTCTTCTAGAGCATTGATCAGTTCTCCTTCCAATTCAACTACAACTTCTTCATCGTCAACCTCACTTCCTATGATTTTATTATCATAGTCCTCTTTGGCCATAAGCATAAAGTCATTAACCTTATCTTCACAGGAGGAGTCACTATCTGTGTCTTCTGAAGAATCATCATTGTTTACACATAAATTTTATTTTTACCAAATCTCTTGGGTTTATACTCATTTTCACCTTCAGAATTATGATACTGCTTCTTGTGTGGACACTTAGATGCAAATTGACCTATCTTTCCACAGTGAAAACATTTGAAGGGAAACTTTCCTTGGTACTTTCTTGATCCTTTGTTTAGTCTTCTCACAATTTTTTCTTCAATTAAATCACGCTCAGAATCCTCATTCTCATATGTTTTAAAAGATGCTTCTCTAGAGGGGGGTTTATCTTTACCTATCCTCATTTCATAAGAAGTCATAGTTCCTAGGAGTTGGTCAATAGGTAGAGCTTTTAGATCATTAAGTTCTTCTATAGCAGATACCTTTGGGTTGAACCTATCTGGCAAAGATCTCAAAATTTTCTGAACTTAAGAGACATCCTCAATTTTTTCACCAAGTCCTATCATTGCATTTACTAGTTCTTCAACTCTCAGAAATTACTTTCCAAAAGTTTCATCCTCTTTCTTCTTTATATGTTCAAACTGTAATCTACAGGTTTGAAGCTTGGCATCCTTTACCTTATCATTACCTTCATAACTGCTAATGAGTTTGTCCCACATTGCTTTGGCAGATTGTAAGTGCATAACTTTTACAACTTTTTCTTCTGCAAGCCCACTCAGAATATAATTCATAGACTTAGCATTGAAGATGAATTCTAGCTTGTCATCCTTATTAGCTAGTACAACTGGATTTACATAACCAGTCTCTACCACATCCCAAACATCTGCACCTAAAGCCATTATGTAGGTTCTCATCCTAACTTTCTAGAAACCAAAGTTTGTTCCATTGAATAGGGGGGATTTATTGGTTGAAGTTCCTTCATGTCTAGTCATATTTAATCTCTAGGATCTACCCTTAGATAAAAAGTACTGGCTCTGATACCAATTGTTGGACAACTGAGAGTGGGGGTGGGGTGAATAAATTGTTACTATGCTTAAACAATTATGCCAATTTTAAAATATTTACAGAACACTCAATGATGATCACAATAATGCAGGGAAGTAAGCAATAGAATATTCAACATCATTCACACACATGAAATACACAAAGAAATATATTTCCTGAGGAAACCCATAAAGGGAAAATCCTCTTCTTCTTGATATGATAAGTAGTCTTCATTTTTTGTACATTATCATTATTATGAGTACCAAATCCTTTTGAGGCTGTCACCTTTGTTTTACAAGAAGCAACCCGCTGAGAGCACCAACTCTTTGGTTTCTCTAGCACCCACTCGAAGGAAGCACCAAATCCATTTGTCTTCCAGCACCAACTGGATGGAAGCACCAACTTCCAGTCACACAGGCACCAACCTGTACAAGCTGCAACTTGCTGAGAGCACCAAATCTCTTGATTCGCTAGCACCAACTAGAAGAAAGAACCATCTCCCTGAGTGTTCGAGAACCAACTATATTGAAGCATCAACTTCTAATCACGTAGGCACCAACCTACATAATAGAGAACAACGGTTCTCCCTTGCACCACCCTACCACCCTGGTTTTTTTGGCTACAACCAGATGGAAGCTACAACTCCCTGTGTTCAAGCACCCACTTGAAATTATGAGGACAACAGTCCTCACTCGCACCACCCTACCACCCTGAAAGTTATTACAATGATACAATGTTTATCAATGACTTACCAATCTCATCATTGTTTTTCTAAACTGATCTACTATGCCTGCATCAATGTTTTCCTTCTTGCATCTTCTTGAGATTTTTTTTCTTCTTCTCTTTCTCTACATGTGCACCTCGACTTTTTCTTCCTCTCTCAGATATGAATTTTTGTTCTATGTGCTACACCTCTTCTATGCATTTCAACTAATACACACAACATGATTTTACCCGCATGAATAACTCTCAACAGAAGGTTATGCATATATTTATGATGCCAAGTCCTCTGCCAGATCATACACCTAACTCTTTGTCCTCTCTGGCTATTATGTTGAGTCTTTTCTACATAAGTATCCATTATGCTGAGAATATTCGTCATTAGTGGTTGTTCCTGATATTATTTGCCTTTTTCTGGAAGTGAGACCCTTCGTCTTCTCTTTCACAGTTGAACTTATCCTCTCTGTTACAGTTACAGACTTCAACACTTTCCCATCTATCAATTGTCTCTATGATGAGTCTTCATTCCACTGGCAGTTACCTTGAGACTCTTCGGCTCCTCTGGAAGTCACCCTACAACTCCTTGAATTCTCTTGCAGATGCAATCACTTCATTCTAGAAGCTACCCAGAGAACCTCTGAGTGCTCATGCCTTTGGCACCTTTTCCCTTCCTGATAAAACTTCACAGTGGGTGCTACATTTTCTGGCTAAGCCCCTTCTTTTTACATGACCACGAGTTGTGATCAGACGCCTATCCAAAATGCACTTTGAGATCTTAGAGATCTCTTATGTGGAGCCTAGAAGCGTGATAGCTCCTCCCTTAATCCTTCGACGATGTGACCTCCGCCTCTGATAGGGGGCTTAACCTCTTGGGTGCTTCATGACTTCGCATATCGTGAACTCCTGCTATGAGTTGCCTTGATTCTCCTAACTCATGATCTATGAAGTGGAGCTTAGAAACATGCTACATCTTCCCTTAACCTTCAATGATGTGACCATGGCTATGACCACAGGCCTAACTTCAAAAACTATGCTTTCCAGATCAATGGTCCAGATCTCTCCCTTTGATCGACGACTGTGATCAAAAAGTAATTTTGTGTTTCCTGACTTCGTGTTTCACAACTTCAAAGGTTAGAGCACTTCATTTTTTTGACTCCCGATTTCCCAATACCTTCTCCAAATCAATGGACCACGATCCTCGGTGATCCAACGACCCAGATAATATCGAGACTTCACATTATGTGAGTCAGCTCTTGTCCGATCGATGACCCACGATCTTCCACATTTCAACGGTCTAGATCTCTTCTTCGAGAAATCAAACATCGTTCTTCATCATGCCAAGTCAACAGTATAGATCTCTCCATGATCCAACGGTCGAGATCACTTCTTCTCATTTCAGGATTTCATGAGTTCCTATCTCGTGCATTCATTCCTTCCTCTAGATTTCATGATTTGAGAATCAGTGAAGCATTGATCTCTTGCTACATGTCTTTGCTAACGTGGTATTGTTGATGTGGTATTGTTGACGTAGTCTACCACTTGTCCTTGCTGACATGGATATCCTCACTGGCACATGTTATTCTCCTGGATCTGATGGACCAAATTAGTCCTCGATCCAATGGTTGAAATATCCTCTTCGCGACTGTAGACTTCGCGAGTTACTGCAACTCTGCCTTTGAATTTTCCAGTTCACAAGTTAGCGAAATGTTGATCTCTTGCCATGCGTCCTCTGGATCCAATGACTCAGATCTCATCACGACTTCGCATTTCGTGGAGTTGGAGGATGGCTCTCGGCCATTATCCTCTTCACAGTTATACTAGATCTGACGGTTGTTGGTCCTCGATGCTCAGATCCAACGGATTAGATCTGTACTTCTCCTTCGCGCTTCCTCTGGTCACTGGACTCAGATGTAATGGACATCGGGTATTCAGGATTGGTGATCCAATAAACATTGTCTTTCTTCCTGCTAAGCTTACGCTTCCTCCTGAATTGGAAGAATTTCTAAGTGTCAAAGGCCTTGACCTTTAATTCTCCTATAAGTCTGTCTCTTGGACCCCATCTGCACTTCTAGAAAGCGCAAAGTGCTATCTCTTCTGAGCTTTGATCTCTGCATATTGTTTTCTTCTCCTCCTGAGCTTATTATTTTCCTATTTTCTATCATTGCACACTTTTCCTGTAATCATGCCATCGTTGTTGTTGTTCTTGCATGTAAACATCCCATCATTGTTGTTGTTCTTGCCATCAATGACAAGCACACTCTTCCTGTAAACATGCCAACAGATTGTATGACAGTTTCGTACACATAGCATCCAAGAATTCTTAACTGCAACATGGTAAAGGGAGAATTTGAAGGTCAAGACATAGGATTGTCTTGTGAAGATGTAATTTTTCTATATGCACAACACAAATATGTAGACAAAAATATTGTCTTGAGAGACAATAAGGAGAATGAAAGTAACTAGGAGATTGTTAAAGAAAACTAATAAATTCAGGAAAGAAGTCATGTACCAAAGGAAGAAGAAAACTACCTATGTAATGAAGACAAACATGGGGAGTTGACAGTCATTTTCTTGACTGATAATGAACTTCCAGAATTGGAAAAGAAAATTGTTTGTTGTAATATGTTTATTTATTGTGTAGATGTAGATAATGGTGAGAATTTAGAAAGTATTCAATATTCCATGAAGAAACAAGGAGATTGAAGGAGACAATTAAGTGTCTCAAGCACTTCTAGAGAAGTGTATGTAAAAGGAAGGAGCAAAGTGCATAATGGAAGACATATCTAGAAAGAGGTTGCATACTTCGAAGAGTATTTACATGGGTTTAAGAACATCAAAGGAATTCAGGCCAAGGATTTGGTAATAACTATGTGGAGTTAATATGAAGGAAAGAACTAGAAGAGAACAAAGATGGATATTCATATAGATGGTCTATGGAAGCTATTGATGAAGAATTCCATGTTGTTGTACCGTGGGATGAAAAGGACAGTTCACCACAAATTGCAGATGACTAAGAAAGATTAAATCATCGAGGTGAAAGGAAAGCTAGCAAGTAAGATATGGGATCCTGGAAAGTCTAAAAAAAAAATGAAGCAGCAGGACAACAATATAAGTGATAAACAACATAATAAAATTTGGGATCCTAGAAGATGGAGCACAATACTGAAGGAACCATACATCAAGGCATATGGACAACATAGACAATGGGATCAAGGAGGAGTGAAGTAGTTGAAGACACATGATCAAGAGATCATGAAAATTTTAACCTTGGGAGTCTAATGTAGGAGAATTTTCTCTCCAAAATCAACCTTGTTGACTTGACCTAGGGGGTTTTTGAAATTACTAAGGGAGTAGGTTCCCTAAGATTGAATTATTGTAATTTCTATGTTTTATTCTAGAAGTCTTATATAATATAGGGTTTGTTAAATTGAGATTTATTGTAATAGAATAATCTTTGGTTTGGAAAATATCGAGAGTTTTTTATGTTTTAGGAGTGATTGAGGATATTGTATATCTAAGAGATCTCAAGGACAGTTTTATATTTTGTGGATCTGAACATATCAGGAAGTTTCTTCTTCCTTGTATATTTTGTAAGACTATGAGCATTTGAGGCAATTAGGTTGAGTTAGACAAAGAGAGAATAGGAAGAGTGTGAGAGAAGGGTCAAGTGTGACCAAAGGAAAAGTAGAGGCCAATTGAACATAGTTAGGCTAGAAGGTTGAGGACCTTATGTAAACTTATGTACATATATTTACTAATAGAAATCTTTGTGTTTGTGGGCTCTCTATGTCATTTTTGAAGTTGAATATCCCTTCCATTTTGTAAATGGGATTGTGTTGAGTAATTTAGTAAATATTGTACCTTCCTTGAGGGTGCCTAGGTTTTGGGTTTTAGAATTGTTCCTGAACCCTCAATTCGGAAAAAAAGAGATAATTGAACTGATTTGAGATAGATCGTGGTCACGTGACAAGTGAATTGAGACAAAAGCGAGGAATAATAGAGATTAGAATTTTGTTTTAGGCGCAGGTGAATTGAGGGTCAAATCCCTTCAAAGAACAAAATTTGAATTCCTTTGTAGACAAGGAGAAACGGTGACCGTTGGATCAATTCCCCCAATCAATCATGATTGTTGATTCATTAGAATAAGGATTTTCTCATATGTCTAACTTTGGACAACAACACATGGTGAAGAATTATTGAGGGTGAGGTGACTATCGAAGTAGCGATCATTGGAGAACACTAGCTTGAGGAACCCCAATAGATCAACAAAATAAATGAATAAGATATATTTGGAGTGAAATAGATCAACGAATCTATAAATGACAAGTGGTAGTTGAAAAAGACATGTGTAAATTGGCATCAATGACTGTGAAGTGGAAAAGTGGTAGTTGGATCCATGGATGTGAATGAGACAAGTGACAGTTGATCGAAAAAGACTAGGATTGCAGTAGAAAAAGGGAGATTAGATCGTAACCTTTTATTTTTTTAGATCAATGATGTAGAATAGACAAAATGATACAATTCATCGAAATTGTTTGTTATATCTCTGGACTCCAACATGTTAGAGCATTTAAAATCTAAAATCCCCAACGCCAATACCCCAATGATTAATATAATGTTTGAAACACCTACCACACTTAGAGGGGGCGGTGAATGAGTGTGGGGATCTTTTTCCCAAACCTTCCCTCTTACACAAAAACACCTTAGTTAACATTCAAAAATTTCTCATTACTCATTTTTGTCATTTATAATCAGTTATATGTGAATACATATCAACAACATATCATCAACAAATCATCTCCACAAGGAACACAAACAACACAAGATATATGTACAATTTTTCTTTTTATTATGGACTTCAATTAGGGGGTTTTTCAGCAACAACTGAATAGAGTACAACTCTACAAGAGCACCAGATCTATATGCAAGACTCAACTTACATTCTCATCACCAACTGAGATGAGGCACCAATCCTCAACAGATATCAATGTGTCAACACAAACAAGTGCATCAACCATGCACCAACCTGTGCCAAACAACTTGTAATCAACATTTACCATAAACAAGTGCATCCAACCATGTACCAAGTATATACCAATCATGTGTCAAATAATCATCAATATGTACAAACATCATCAACTATACACCTCATGTATGTGCCAACTCATCAACTGCTTGTCTCAACCATGACTAGTTTTGGATTAGTCAACAACCCCAACTTGAAATAATCATAACTTTGTACCTGTAATGAATAAGTATTTGAAACTGATACACAATTTTATTCAATGTGTTTTATAAAATTCCTCCAAGCTTCACTACTTGGAACCTCTCACAAAAGACGTTATAGCAAATATGGCATACCTTACTGAATTCTGGCTTATTCTAGAGAGAGACCTTGTAGAGTATGCCCCGCATGACATATTTGTTTAAATGATATGAAACTATTACAAAGAATACTATATATTGTACCCTAACCAACACATTTCGTTTCACTAAATTTGGATCTGTTATGAAGAAGTTATGACATTTTAACTCAAAACACCTCTTTTTGACTAGTTTCAGGACTAGCCACAAACCCTACTTTCCATGGAGTGTATCTCCAAAACTACAACGACCCACAAGATAAATTTTTTACCACAGATATTTGGATATGGTTTCTCAATGGAATAGAAATTTCACTGTCTGAATCATTATAGAAAAAAAGTTATAGTGAAAACGGTGAGATGACCTGTAAATAACATACCTTAGGAAGCACCATCAAAATAATATATCCTCCCTTCAATTTTGACCCTATTTTCTTCACCTTTCTTCTGAAATTTGGCTTAGATATCCTTGGTTACCTCATTCACCTATATATATTCAATATGATCAAGTGTTCCACACCAAAAATTCTCAAGAACCTCTCACAAGAAGCTCTCCATCAATACTCCAAAAGATATTCTCACAAGAAGCTCTCCATTGATCCACAAAAAGGATGATCTACAAGAGACCATTGCTATGTTATTTATAATTTCATCATCTAGGTCACTTAACATATTTTTAGGTCACTTAACCCATTTATAGGTCACTTAACCTATTTTCCTTATTTTAGGGTTAACCACTTTCCATAAATAGAAAGTTCTCCAATATTTTATCATTTAAATATTCCTTCTTGATTTTGTCACCTTACTTTATCGTTTCTTGATTTTGTCACTTCTCTTGATTATTTAAATAATCCACCTTGACTTTTTCACCTTACTTTATCATTTAAATAATGATTCCTTTTTTTTTTAGGTCACTTAACCCATTTCTAGGTCACTTAACCTATTTTCCTTATTTTTAGGGTTAACCACTTTCCATAAATATTCCTTCTTGATTTTGTCACCTTACTTTATCATTTCTTGATTTTATCACTTCTCTTTATTATTTAAATAATCCACCTTGACTTTGTCACTTTAATTTATCATTTAAATAATGATTTATTTTTTTAGGTCACTTTGACTTCTTTGACCTTGGGGGCTTCAAGCCTTCATGTGGGGATCCTTCATCTTCGTAAGGCCATAAATCTCAAACCATGAGGATTTATGTGACACTCCACATACCACCGGAAATTTCATGACAAGAACTATCCATCTAGGATAGTTTCAACAACAATTTCCTTGATCTTCATCTCGTTATTCCACATACAAGAATGGGTCCTCCAACCATTCTTCTAGGATAACTCAATCCGCAAAGCGTATTCCTATGAGGGATTTCACCATAAGGGGACCACTTTGGATTTCATCCATTTGTGCACCTTATCAATCATGATAAGACAATAATGAGAGCATGGGTCCTCCAACCATTCTTCTAGGATAACTCAATCCACAAAGCATCTTCCCGTGAGGGCTTTCACCATAAGGGGACCACTTTGGAGTTCATCCATTTTTTCACCTTATCAATCATGATAAGACAATAATGAGTTATCTATACATTTTTGAACAATATATCATATACCAATGAAACCACATTGATACATCTTCATCATGTATCAATGACAACTCATTGATCCATCTTCATCATATCAATGACAACTCATTGATCCATCTTCATCTATGCATTCTCATCAAGGAAAATACATATTATATTACATCAAT
>SNQJ01S0022938.1:353333-364334 GCA_010110895.2 Picea sitchensis | reverse complement strand
AGGATTTTAGTGTGGCAAAGAGAGTTGATGGTAGAAATATGGCTACTATAAGGTTTCCACTAACATCTACATGGAGCTCAATTTCCCCCCTCCTAACCTCACTCAACCTATAAGGTTGACACCTTAGAAATTGGATGAAAGAAGATGAAAGGGACTATGTTTTAAATATGACAACAAGTACAATATGTGGCATAAGTATGGTGAGAATAAATTACTCTACATTGTGTACATGGACAACAATAAGATCTATAACCCTCTTAAGATCTATAACCAAACAAGACTACTCCCACCATATATTGTCATGCTTTGGCTGACATTAGCACTCTGTAAACCCTCAATATGGAAGGAAATATCAAGAAAAAAAGGTAACGATGTTGATTGATTTTGGTAGTGCTCATAATTTATTAACCACAAATTAGCAAAACTTCTCAATTGTTGTATACGTCTATCCAACGCTAGAGTTTCAAGTAATTATTGAAAATGGAGGTACCATAAATTGTTCAAGGAATTACCATAGTATTAATCTCACTATGGGGGGTTATTTATTCAATATGTCAATTATTTCAATCTAAATGGGCAGTGTTGATGCGGTCTTAGGGGTCCAATGGTTAAAATTGTTGGCAATAGTTGGTATGATATTTTAGGAACATTTCATGAGATTTTTCTCTAAAGGAAATTAAATTGAATTCAAAGGTATGCAATGGAAACCATATAAAGTGATAAAGCTCCAATGACATGATAATACTGTTAAAAAATGGACATCCAAGAGTAATTGCACAAATGTGATAAATAAATGTTCAAACAGTTAATCCATTATGCCATTAGATCTCCAAAGAATTATTGACAATCATTTGAAGGTATTTGTTGAGATGCCAAAATGTCTTCCTCTTGCTAAAAATAATTATCATACTATTCAATTTATCATAGGAAGCATTACTTCTAACTCTTACCTGAATGGCATCATTCGACCTATCCAAATCAGTTTCTTTCCACCAATGGTGATGGTTTACAAAACTGATTCTTCATGGCATATGTGTCTATATTATAGAGGACTCAACTAGATCACTATTAAATATAAGCTTCCTATTCCCATCATTGATAAATTTTTAGATGAATTGTAGGGAGAAATTTTCTTGACTAAGTTAGATCTCCATTCAATAGTATCATTAGATTAGAATGAGTGAAAAAGACATCCCCACAACAACCTTTAGAACACATGAATGTCGTTATGAATTTTTGTGATGCCTTTTGGGCTCTCTAATGCACCTTCCACATTTCAAAGCTTGATATGTTCTATCTTCAAGCCCTTACTTAGAAACTTTGTGTGGTAGTTTTTGATGATATACTAATTTACAAAAAATCTTTGAAGAGCATCTACAACATGTTGTCATGGTCTTAAACATATTAGACAAAAAACAACTATATGCAAAACCTTCCAAATGTGCCTTTGGGGTTCATGAATTGGAATATTTGAGGCATATTTTATCTCATGAGGGTGTCAAGGTGGACACTAACAAAATCAAATATATGAAGGAATGACCAGGACCCCAAAAACTGAAGAATCTTAGGGGAATTTTAAGATTGATAGGCTATTACTGCAAATTTGTTAAGAATTATGGTAGAATAACAACTCCTATCAAAACATTACTAAAGAAATATTGTTCTCTTTGTACTCAAGAAGCAACCTAAGCCTTTGAGAAAATTAAGATGGCCATATATAGTAGTCCTATATTGTCTATTCTTGACTTCTTAAAAAACTTTATTGCGGAGTGTGATGCCTTAGAGCATGGGATTGGTGCAAATTTAATACTATAAGGAAGTCCTCTTGCCTTTAAAAATGCCAAATTAAAGGAAATAACTTACTCAAACCCATTTATAAGATTAAAATGTTGGTTATACTACATGTAGTGAAGAAATGGTGTCCTTAGCTAATAAGAAGGCACTTCAACGTAAAAGAAAAACATGACTCGGGAGTACTTCTTAGAACAATGACTATCTTCATAAGAGAAATAAAAATTGGCCACAAATATGCTAGGTTATGACTTTGAAATTATCTACAAAAAATGGAAAGAGAGTGTGGCGTCAGATGAACCTTCAAGGAAAGAAAAGGACATTGATACCTTACTTCATTCCATTTGCATTCTACAAGAATTGGATGAAATAAGCAAGGATAAAATTCCAACAAGACCAAACTACATAGAAATTAATTCAACAACTACACCATGATGTAACATCCCGCTCTTGTGAGCACATGTTATTGACTTATTCTTTGAGGACACTTGCGTGCAACTGATACAGTTTTAGTATATGGTTGTATGTTTTCTTATGGATTCTTATGATGATGTTGATGCATTATGATGTTATTTTATTTGATATATGTGTATTGATAGATGTTATTGATGGGTTTCCCCTGAGTGTGCATGACACTTGACATATTGAGGATTCCACTAGCATCAATGGAACTCCTTAGACTCTGGATCGAGTCAAGGAGTGGACTATATTGGTTTGGGTATTTATTTATGCATGTCTGACATATGATCAGGTATATTATGATGTTGTTTATGGATCAATGACAGTTTTTTGTTGATGGATGCAGGCTGATGATTGCTTGCTAACCAGACTCACATAAGGAGTAAAGGGGCCATGCACAACAACCAAATATTGAGGGAGAGGTGTGGAAACAACCTTGTCACAGCCTACTATCACTCTCGTTGTGGCTCAGACTATATGTTAACAATTACCTAGTTTGAGAGATCCACAATTCCATGAGGGAAGAAAGAGACAGTTGCTCACGAAGATTATAAGGGGCACACAATAAGACATGGTCCTTATTCCTTAGAGGCCCTTAGTCTCTCACAAGGTCGCTCGAATGGAGTATTGACTCCAAGGGTTGGACAACTACCAAAACCAGTCAAAGGCGAGTGGCACCCTTGGAGCACGTAGTGCATCTTGAAGGGCATGTCACGTAATTAAAATTTGAATCAAAGGCGAGTGGCACCCTTGGAGAACAAGGTGCGTCTTGAAGGTCATGTTGCGGTATAAACAAAAATGAGTCAATGAATCTAGGTGGCTTAGAAAACTTGAGCGAATGTTAAACCTTAAAATCTTGAGCACCTACTGAATTGATTAATTGATTAATTAATTAACTAAAGAATGAATTTATTAAGCATAATCCATAAGGGTCTAGGTGTTTGCAAATAAAGATTTAACTAAGACTAAGTCTAAGTGAGTGAGAAGACTAAAAACTAAAATTTTAAATTAAATGATGAGAGGATGAAATAAATCAAATTAAGAATCAATGAAAATACAAATAAATGCGAAGGAGTGATTAATACACTTATGCAAGTAAATACTAAATTAGAATTTAAATTGAGAAAGGAATAAAGCATAAATTTGTGTAAGCATAGAAAGGTATCTAGTCTAGTCAAACTAAAGAAATCTCCTATTTTAAACACAACTCAATTTTAGAAAGGCGTCAGTCAATAAAGGGGAAATAGAGGGAATAAAGGGACAACTAGGAGTGATTTTAGGAGCACTTTTAGGATGGGTGAGGGAAATTGACATTTAATTTAATTAAATTGTGAATTTATTGGTGCAACTAAGGGAACGAGTGACAAGTGTATGGGGGGAGTAATTCCTAATTAATTTTTTTTAAAAGGAATTAAATGTGCAAATGGAAAGTGGTCACTAAGAAAATTCTATAAAAGAAATGACTGAGAGGAGGAATGGAGGATGACTGGTATAAGTAAGGTTATTCTACAGAAATTCTGACTGGTTTTACTTGTGAGCGTTGGGATACCCAGCTCGAGAGAGAGAGAGTAGTAGCTCTACCTTGCGAGTCGAACTGGGAGCTAGAGTATTCTGGTTGTGGTTGTGCATGGCTCCTTTGCGGCTTGGGGGGCTGAGGGGGAAAAATAGTACCCCTAGCGTTGGTTGGGAGGTACCGGTGAGGTCTCAATGATTAGCAAGCAGAAGTGAGGATAAGCGCAAGTTTCATTTGGAGAACGATGGAAACAACCTACCTCGGCATTGACATCCTTATTGGTTACGGTATTTGATTAGTCGATTATTTATTTTGTTAGATATTAAACTGTATGAATTTATTGTGTTCATCTCCTAGGATCATTACTTAATCTAATTCATTTTTCTCCTTGGCCGAACCCATGCTCTGAATTTTAAATGGATTGATCATTGCTTAATCTAATTTGTTTTTCTCCCTGGTGAAACCCAAGCTCTGAATTTAAATGGAATTGATCTATGATTTGGCTTGAACTATCACCCAACATTCCTTGTTTTCATTCTCTGCATTTTTTCTAGATTACCCAACAATTTACTTACCCTTGATCTGTGATTTGGCTTGGACTATCACTGAGCATTTCCTTGTTATTCTTCTCTGCGTTTTTATGGCACCTTCACACAGCGTTTGTCTTGTACCCTCTGTGTTTTTGGTTGGGAGGATTACAAGCACTGTGAACAATTCATTGCCCAACGAATTTTATTTTGTTCGCCACGTTTTGTGGAGAGCCTCATCTCTATGCCATCCTTCTTTGCTCAGCTAATTTATACACTAAATATTTGTGTTTATTTACTTCATTTACCAACAACTTACCATCAATAATATATGTGTTTATTTACTTCACATGCCCAGCGATTTTTGCCTCAACTTCTCTACGTTTTACAAAGAATTCACTGCGATTTTGAAGGATTTATCACCCCATCAAATATACATAAATACCCCCTGCATTTTACAATGCATTCTCTGCAATTTTGAAGGATTTATCACCTCTGTGCCTTCATATTTGTGCCCAGTGACTAGCTTCATTTTTCTTTTTGTCTGATGTGTTAAATCTATGGCCCAGTGTTCAAGGACTCCACTCAGCGAGTTAATTCTTGTTCTCTGTGTTTGATAGGATTGGTACCCTGTGTTTCATTCCTAGCACAGAAAAAACCTTTTAATCCTTGTGAGCTTGTCCTTACCTTTGATACCTCTTTACTCATGGGCCTCGATGGCATTGCTAAAGGGTCCACTTCCTTATCATTTTTAGTGTGTATTTGTGCACTACCCATTGGAGTAATCAGTTCTGATATTTTCTTTATACATTACTTCTTATTCCAGTTCTCTTGTAAAGAATTGCTTAATCATCTTTTAACTTGTGTAGATTGTGTTATAGATTCCTAGACACACCTTTTAGTGATTCTTTTTAAATTTTTCTACTTTTAGAATGGTGTAATAATGTAGTTATCTTCAATTTGGGGAGCCATATGATTATGTTTGACTTTAAGACCAATAGGAATGAGATTCATCCAACTGGTACTACTCACTACTTGTGGAAGTTCGACATGAATGCTAGTAGAGAAACTAAGGGATTGTTCATGATCACCTTGGGAGCATAAAATAAGCCTTGAGGTCCCCTAAAAAGAGACAAGTGGGATAACTAAATAGTCAATCATGTGGACTCTTTGGCATGTTATTTTGAAGTTTGTAACTTTCATGTTTAAGAACTTGGCAACCCAATTCGAATTAGATTCCCTTGTACTTGAAATGATGGTGATGCTTGGTCAATTTAGTAATTAAATGTACTTGCATGTTTTTAATAAAGTTGATGTGTGATTGCTTTGTAATTAACCTCATGCGCTATGAAATTAATAGATTAGATTACTTCATTTGCACCTTAAATTTTATGGATGATTATTTGTGCCATGATATAAAAGTGATGTATGAATGGTCTTGTGTGTAGTTTACTTCTTGCACCACTAAAATGCTAATGTATAAATGATTGAGCGTCTGATTTCCCTTGCGCCATGGATGATGTCGATGATTAAGTAATTAGATAGCTATGCACTATGGACTAATGTTGTTGCATGATTTCCAGTTCTTAGAAAAATTGTGTGCATTGCAATGATGTTGACTTGTGTTTAATTTAGTATTTAGATCATGCGCGCACCTTAAAATAATGTTGCTTATGGTTGAATTTAGTACTTGATTAATCTTGTGCCTTGGAGTAAAGTAGATGTTTGATTTTCTCCTTGAAAATAAATAAAGTTGACTACTTTCACCTTAACTTGTGTCGTCGTATGATTGATTAGTAATTAAATCCTCTTGCACCTTCGAATTTAGGTGATGTGTGATTGGTTATTAGAATGCTATTGCATCGTGATTATCATTGATGTTGTTGATATAGCATAGCTAGTTTTGGACTTGATTTTGTTAGTGGGATGTAGACACCTCCTTGTTCCTCAGAACAGTCGCCAGCCATGAGACCTTAAATGGTCAAAATCAATTGGATGAATCATGGGCTTGAGCGTTTCTTATGTGTCTTAGAGGTCCTAACCTTGTAGGGTAGGTTGGGTGGGTAGTATCTTTATGTCATCCTGATGTTATCTTTATGTTATCGTTATGTTATCTCATGTTATCCTCGTGTTATCTGATGATTATCTTGATGTGATGAGTTGAGAGATTAAAAGTATTGATGATTCCAGTTGATCGTGATGAATTGATCTTGCGTCGCCATTCATGATGCTTGTTGATTATGTGTCATTATTTAAAAGTGATGATGTGTTGATTATGTGCCATTACTAATTGTGTTGATGCGTTGTTTGTGACGATGAGATGCTTGAAATTATTTTATTAATGATTTTGTTTGATTATGTGTTGTGATTATGTGTTGATGTTAATTCCCTAATGCAAAAACAAACCAAAAAAATTACCTTTGTTCTTTGTTTCTTAGTCGTAATGGAGGGACCATTACATATGGTATCAGAGCGGGTTCAACCTCGTGACTTGGGATCATTATGCCTTGCATTGTATCAAACACTTGATTAAAAAATTATCCTTAACTAAGTTGAATTGTGTCCCTATAGGTAATCATGGTTAGAGAATGTCACAGAGGCAGACGACGTGGTGCTAGGGGAGGAGGCGCAATGCCTCCAGTAGCATCCATGCTAGAGGGGTCTAACCCCCAAGGAGAAGAACAGGTCATTGGAAAGGAGCATATTGTTATGGGGGATGTGGTTGGGTTGATGAGGTCCTTTCATAGGATGTCAGAGGCATTGATTAACCATCTATATAGAGATGAGACCAGGGCGCCTATACCCTATGAGGATCCACATCGCGCTCCAACCGATACCGATAACGTTCACATAGAACTTAAGAAGGTCAAGTTTCTCAAGTTCTTGGGTGCCATAAACGTCACAACCATCGAGGCATGGTTGGAGAACATGGTGATGTGCTTCACACTTCGCGAATACACCTCCAACATGAAATTTTGCATGGCGTTCTCTCAATTGAAGGGTAGCGCTCTTCTATGGTGAAATACTTTCCTGCCACAACTAAACATGGTCGTCGAAGACATGTCATGGGAATTGTTCGAGCGGTTCTGGGAGAGGTATTTGTCAGAGTAATTCATTGAGTGCCAGCTCAATGCGTTCAACGCCTTGTGACAAGATGGTCATACGGTGCCCAAGTATGAGGCATGATTCATGGAGTTTCTTAGGTATGCTCCACATCTGAACACCAAGAATCTCAAGGTAAAAAAAAATTTGTTAGCCTTAACATAGGCATTCGTGCAAAGGTGAGGATCCTTATGCCTCAGACGTTGCACAATGCAGTCTAGAAGGCCCTCATAGATCAAGAAGAGATGATCAACGGGGGTCAGATCAAGACTCTTGCGAGACTGATGGAACAGGCTACATCGGGTGTGAAGTAGCATCAGACACCAGCTAGAAATTCTTCAGGGTTTCGAGGTACTCCGAGAGGATCCACATTCACGATACCATGGTGACCAACACCTCAGCAGTGGACTCCCTACAGAGGACCACAACACAAGTAGCAGTGTTGTCCGCAACAACAACAGTTTAGGCATGTTCAGTAGAACATACCAGGGTTTCAGGCTGGTGGGCCATCAACTTCTACTTCGGGGACCAGGAGTACTGAACTGAAGACTGGATGTTTCACATGTGGAGAGCCACATTACCAATGTGACTATCCGGTTGAGAGGGCCAGAGCAGCCAAGTCAGTCAAACACACTATAGTATGAGATTTGGGCAAGGCCCATCAAATCCATGCAGCAATGAATAATCGCCAAGCTTAGCACCAGTCTACTGTGATCGAGACGTTAGGTACCATCTCTGACCATACCTTTATTATTTTGATAGATCCTGGTGCTACAGAGAGATTTAATTCTGGTGCAGTGCTAAAAATAATTAAGGTAAAGGTAGTCAAACAGGATGAGTTTAGCTACATGGAAATGCCTTTAGGAGCCAAGTAGAAGGTTGGAGGAAAGGTTACGGACTATAGCCTCAACGTTGGATATTTTGTAACGAATTCCAACCTGTACGCCACGATCTTAGGATCTTATGATGTCATGATCGGTATGGACTGGTTGGAATCGCCTAATGTGATACTCAACTGTAAGACAAAAAGGTTGAGTTTGACCGATTATGAGGGACAGAGACGATTGATTGTAGGAAGAAACCAAGGAGTTTCCTTAAGGTTCATTTATTCCCTACGGTTATGAAAGAGCATGCACAAGGGATGCAAGATATATGCAATCCTATAATTGAACGACAAGGAAGTGGTGAAAATATTAGAAAACCTTTCGATAGTACAAGAGTTTGCGGACATGTTCCCAGAAGAGTTACCAGGTTTGTCACCTGAAAGAGAGCTGGAATTTACCATCGAATTAAAACATGGAACCGAACCGATAGCAAGAATGCCTTATCAGATGTCCATGCCTGAGTTAGAGGAGAAATGCAACTAAAGGAGTTGTTGGACCTGGGACTTATACGTCCATGTGTATCACCTTGGGGTGTGCTTGTTATTTTCATAAAGAAGAAGGATGTGTCGTGGAGACTTTTTATTGACTATCGTCAATTGAACAAGGAAACGATCAAGAACGAGTATATGTTGCCAATAATAAATGATTTATTTGACCAAATGAAAGGCGTGACAGTGTTTTTGAAGATCGACTTGAGATAAGGATATCACCGGTTACGGATCAAGGAGGAAGACATTTCTAAGACCACATTCAAGATGAGGTTCAAGAATTACGAGTTTACCATTTTACCATTTGGACTGACAAATTCCCCAGGGATATTCATGAGCTTGATGGATGGGGTGTTCTGCGAATACTTGGACAAGTTTGTTCGAGTATTCATTGACGAAATTTTGATATATTCTGGAACGACGGAAGAACATGATGAACATTTGTGCTTGGTACTACAGTGTTTATGAGAGAACAAATTATATGGGAAACTATCAAAATGTTCTTTTTATCAATCGAGGATTCATTATTTAGGAACAATTATAGTCCGCACTCGGCTACCTGGGAGGACGCATATGATATGCGCCAGCAGTTTCCATATTTGTTTGATAGTTAGACTTGTAGATCTTCTAAAATTCTTTATTTACTGCATTTATGTACTGTGAAACTTCGGGACGAAGTTTAAAACAAGAGGGGGTGTATGTAACATCCCTCTCTTGTGAGCACATGTTATTGACTTATTCTTTGAGGACACTTGCATGCAAGTGATCTAGTTTTAGTATATGGTTGTCTATTCGCTTATGGATTATTATGATGATGTTGATGGATTATGATGTTATGTTATTTGATATCTATGTATTAAAAAATGTTATTGACGAGTTTCCCCTGAGTGTGTAGGAAACTTGATAGATTAAGGATGCCACTGGCATCAATGGACCTCCTTGGACTCTGGATCGAGTCAAGGAGTGGACTGTTTTGGTTTGGGTATTTTATTTATTCACGTGTGACATATGATTGGGTATATTATGATGTTTTTTATGGATCAATGACATTGTTTCTTTGATGTATGTAGGTTGGCGATTGCTTGCTAACCAGACTCACATAAGAGGTAAAGGGGCCATGCATAGCAACCAAATATTGAGGGAGAGGTATGGCAGAATCCCTATCATAGCCTACTAGCACTCCCGCCATGGATATGACTATAGGTTAACGTTTACCTAGTTTGAGAGATCCACGATGTCGTGAGGGAAGACTGAGAGAGTCGCTCACGGAGATTCTAAAGGGTGTACAATAAGGCAAGGTCCTCATTCCTTAGAGGCCCTTAGTCTCTCACAAGGTCGCCTAAATGGAGTATTGACTCCAATGGTTGGACAACTACCAAAACCAGTCAACGACGAGTGGCACCCTTAGAGCACGTAGTGCGTCTTGAAGAGAACATCGCATAATTAAAATTTGAATCAAATGAGAGTGGCACCCTTGGATAACTGAGTGTGTCTTGAAGATCACCTCACGGTAAAAAAAAAAAATGAGTCAATAAATCTAGGTGGCTTAGAAAACTTGAGCGAATGTTTGAGCACATGTCAAATTAATTAATTTATTAATTAATTAACTAAAGAATGATGTTATTAAGCATAATCCCTAAGGGTCTAGGTGTTTGCAAATAAATATTTAACTAAGCCTAAGTCTAAGTGAGTGAGAAGACTAAAAACTAAATTTTTAAATTAAATGATGAGGGGATGAAATAAATCAAATTAAGAATCAATGAAAATAAAAATAAATTCTAAGGAGTGATTAATACACTTGTGCAAGTAAATACTAAATTGGAATTTACATTGAGAAAGGAATAAAGGATAAACATATGTAAGCATAGAAAGGTATCTAATTTAGTCTAACTAAAGAAATTTCCTAATTTAAACACAACTCAGTTTTAGAAAGGCGTTAGTCATTAAAGGGGAAATAAAGGGAATAAAGGGACAAATAGGAGTGATTTTAGGAGCGCTTTTAGGATGGGTGAGGAAAATTGACATTTAATTTAATTAAATTGTGGATTTATTGGTGAAACTTGTTGGATTACTGAGAGGGGGGGTGAATCAGTAATAGAGCAATTTGACCATATAATCCAAGTGCTATATCAATGAAGCATTATTATCCAATAACTGTAGAGTAAATAAGCAATGAACAAATGAACAATCATACACATACACAGTACACCAATGTTTTACGTGGAAACCCAAATCGG
>SNQJ01S0022938.1:333300-351597 GCA_010110895.2 Picea sitchensis | reverse complement strand
CTTTTAGGTCACTTTGAATTCTTTGACTTTGGGGGCTTCAATCCTTCATGTGAGGGTCCTTCATCTTCGTAAGGCCATAACTCTCAAACCAGGAGGATTTATGTGACATTCCACATACCCCCAGAAATGGCATGACAAGCACTATCCATCTAGGATAGTGTCACCAACAATTTCCTTGATCTTCATCTCATTATTCATCATACAAGCATGGGTCCTCCAACCTTTCTTCTAGGACAACTCAATCCATAAAGCGTCTTCCTGTGAGGGCTTTCACCATAAGGGGACCACTTTGGAGTTCATCCATTTGTACACCTTATCAATCATGATAAGACAATAATGAGTCATCTATACATTTTTCCAACAATGCATCATATACCAATGGAACCACAATGTATCAATGACAACTCATTGATCCATCTTCATCTATGCATTCTCATCAAGGACAATACATATTATATTACATCAATCATCAATCAATCAATCCTTTGACATCAATCAATAACTTGAAATCAATCAATGACATCAATCAATCAAACCATTGGCATCAATGACAACATGATCCAACAAAACTAAGGGAATGGGTGACAAGTGTATGGGGGGAGTAATTCCTAATTAATTAAAAAAAAAATGAATTAAATGTGAAAATTTCAAGTGGTCACGAAGAAAAATTCTATAAAAGAAATGGTTGAGAGGAGGAATGGGGGATGACTGGTATGAGTAAGGTTATGTTGCAGAAATTTTGATTGGTTTTTCTTGTGAGAGTTGGGATACCTAGCGAGAGAGAGAGAGAGAGAGAGAGAGTGGTAGTTCTACCTTGCGAGGTGAGCTGGGAGATAGAGTATTATGGTTGTGGTTTTGTGTGGCCCTTTGCAGCTCGGGGGGTTGAGGGGGAAGAAGAGTACCCCTAGCGTTGGTTGGGAGGTACCGGTGAGGTCTCAACAATTATCAAGCGGAAGCAAGGATAAGTGCAAGCTTCAATCGGAGAACGCCATCAACAACCTACCTCAGCATCGACATCCTTATTGGTTACGGTATTTGATTAGTCAATTCTTTATTTTGTTAAATATTAAACTGTATTAATTTATTTCCTTCATCTCCTAGGATCGTTTCTTAATCTAATTTGTTTTTCTCCCTAGAGAAACCCGTGCTCTGAATTTTAAATGGATTGATCATTTCTTAATATAACTCGTTTTTCTCCCTAGCAAAACCCAATCTCTGAATTTAAATGGAATTGATATGCAATTTGGCTTAGACTATCACCCAACATTCCTTATTATTCTTCTTTTCTTTTTCCCAAATTACCCAATGATTTACTTTCCCTTGATCTGCGATTTGTCTTAGACTATCACCCAACATTTCCTTTTTATTCTTCTTTGTGTTTTTACGGCACCTTCACACAGTGTTTTTCTTGTACCCTCTTCATTTTCAGTTGGGAGGATTACAAGCACTATGAACAATTCATTGCCCAACGAACTGTCTTTTATTCCCTGCATTTTTGTGGAGAGCCTAAGCTCTGTGCCATCCTTCTTTGCTCAGCTAATTTATATGGTAAATCTTTTCATTTATTTACTTCATTTCCCAACGACTTACCATCAATAATCTCTGTGCTTATTTACTTCATCTTAGTCCTAAATTCTACACCTGACTGCTAAATGGAAAAGCTAATCCGCCTCAAGTTTTGGAATGATTATTCTTTGATAATTTGATTTTGTTGGTTAGCTCAAGGATGGGTTTCAAGAAGATGGTGATTTGGTTGGACAAACCACACAGTATGAAGGTAGTTTCTCTTTTTCTACTAGTATGGATATTGATGGACAGTTGGGAATATTAAAGACACACACATGAGACAATAACCAACAATGCAATGAATCACTCTCTATATGAGAAATAAAGGCTTAAAATAATATCTTAAGACTTTAACAAAAATATAGATGCAAATCGTCCAACAGGTGGTCAATTAGTTAATCTATTTACTGAACAATAGTTGTATAACAGGTTTCATAATCGGTGAACAAATAAACAAAAACATTAGCTGAAAGAATAAGGAAATGTACTTTGCACACAACACAGAATTTGCATTCAATATCAGATTAAACACATACACATTTGAGTAAGAAAAACAACTGCCATCAACATATATTCAATAGGTAGAGAAATTTCCAATCTTGTAAGCAGGTCCAACCCTTCAGATACTTCCCTTTTCCAACAAAAATCCAACCCTTAAAACATACAAAAATTGCATATCTATCATAGTTGCAAAGGCTCTTGTCCATCTGGGACTGAGGCTTCACTCTGTGTTCATAGTTGTAAACAACTTATTAACTTAAAAACGACATTGCTAGAGTGCAATGATGCATACTTCAAAATTAACTTAATTAAAAGGGACATGATTCATATCAAACACAAATGACCACTTATTATGCATTAACTTGAAATGTCTCAACTTAAATAACTAAAAAAATTTGTTGATGGTAGACTAGACTAGTGCATAAGATTAATCGCACTGAGCCTTTGACATAAACTGATTCGAAGTGATAGAGGTGAGTGATGTGACGAGCATTGGCATGTCTGCGTGCGGTTTTAGGCCACTGGAAATGATTGGATGTGTTGACATCTCCTTCTTGAGCTATATCATTATTTTCAATCTCAGAACTATTTTAGGAGATTGACATTCGAGCGTCTTTTATTCTTGAAATGAATGTGATTCAATTATTAGTTTTTAAAATCTGTGATCTGAAGGACCCTGCTACCTTAGCACCCCTGCTAAATTTTTCTTAGTCTGCCAGTTTTAGACTTCCTCTAACCCTATTTAGCGATGGTGCAAATTTGGAACTTCGAGAATTTTTAGATGTGCAGCGTAAAAATCTCCCGGAGTGACTTTATCCCAGAGTCATTAACTTGCATTTACTGATAATTAGACTATGATTACTTTAACCATCAAATTTAATGACTTCAGGACTTCGGAAGTTTGGCCCTTCGATGATTTCGGCCTATGTTGAGTTGAAAAACTCTCAGAGTGGTAGGGCATGGAGCGACGTGGTATCACGACGTTACTTTGGTACTTCAGTGGTTCAACACTTCGACACCATTGGTCTGATCGACAAGCATGGATGCCTGAACGAAAAATTTCTGAAGTGAAGCTTCTTCGTTCTTTGTTTCTTAAACTCCTCGTGACTTAGAAATCCCGAATGCACAGGATTCGTTGTTCTTAACTGACTATCGGATCTTCACCGTTGAAAGTTAATATGTTGTTTGCTTATATTTCAAGCCCGAAATGGACTTCTTTGAATGTTGTGTTTTTCTCATGTTTTTTCCCTATGCATACAACATACTTGATCGACCTGTTGTAAGATCAATTGATGGAAAACAATGTGACAAGTAATTTGAACCAAATCACGATATGTGTTTATACATCAAGAAAAACAAAAAAACTATGCGCAAAGAATTAGTCAAGCAAGACACCAAGGAAAACCAAGTCATTGAACAAAAGGGAAACTAAATTGACCAACCTTAAGAGGAAAATTTCTAGGAAGGTATGGAAAAGAGAGAGAGGAGGAGCAGGGGTGCAGACTTAGGTCTTAACATTTGCTCCTACTGGGGATAGCACTTCCCTGTGAGGTGCTAAGAACAGTAGATCAAGTGCCATAGAATTAAAGAACTGTTGTTACCTCCTTTCTCTTACCTCTGCTTCTGCTTGTAAGTCATGTATCTATGATACCATCTCTTGTCCAATGCATTTTATTGAATCCACAACTGCAGCTACACCCCAGTGCCTTTGTTAGGCCATGGAGTCTTTATCCACACACAAATAACTAATCAAATGCAAAAAAATAAAATGGAAGCATCGATGGTACAAGAGGGACCTTCCCTCATCCTTAAACAAAATAGTGTTTCAGGAAGTGCCCATTTACTGGGCCTCTAAAGATCTCTACATCATCTAGATTGTGTAAGATAAATGTGTTATTGTCCAGAACCTCAACCACCTTAAAAGGGCCAAACTAGAGGTTATCGAACTTACCGCGCTTGGACTTGGCATCCTTTCTGGCATCCCACCTCAAGACCAGGTGTTATAACTCTAATTTGCACCAAACATACTTACCTGACATTAGGCCATCCCATATGCCTTCTCTTCCAAGCCAGTACTGAACAACTCTTGTTAAAAAACCCTCTTTATAAATCCCCACACGCCCTGCTCCATTACTGCATGTGTGTACACGCTAGCTTCTCCAATACAGCCCGCGTATACCTACAGAAGCACGGAAAAAGGAAATTTGCTGATGGAACACACATCTTTGGGCAATTTAAATAAACCTTTTGGCCATGCATGGCCAGTCATTCGACCAAATACCTAACTCCTTCTAGCCTATAAAATAAAGGGTAAGGGTCCCATTTGAAAAGAGAAAAATCATAGTAAAGAGACTATACCCAATTGAGCATTCCCCTTGTCCCAACCTTTAGCCATCCTTGTGCAAAAAGAAGTATAAAGAAAATAAGTTGGTGGACAGTTGAAGAGGTGCCCAGGACCAGTTTCAAGGAGCAGTTCCGACCACATATTGTAATTTTACTATTGGGAAGATTAATACAAAAAGGAATACTTTTTCCGTCTCGCCATATCACGTGTTCAAGTTGAATGTTTATTTTATGATATTGTCACAACTAACCCAGCAATTAGTATATGAAATGCATGTTCGCAGCTTTTTGTTTGTTCATATGTGAATGCAGGTCAGCTTTGGGAGGAGGCTTGCAATCGAAGAGAAAGCGAAAGAAAAGGGATTGACATCAAACGAAAGACTTAAGGTAGAGTTACCAAATCTCATTTACACCTTTGTATTGCATGAATGTGGGGTTTTGTGTTGGGAGAATAGGAAAGAGTAGAGGCCTTTGAAATGGTCATTTTTTGCATGCATGATTAGAGCCCTTAAATGCTAAGTCCATAGGAGGGATTCCCACCCACAACAGAATTGGTGACCATACTGGGGATTATATAGGGTTTCTAGGAATGTTTTTTCTTGGGTATTTTTAAAAACTGGTTTCATTCATTGTTTTTAAAGTTTCTACAAAAGTCTGAGTTAGCAGGGATTCTGGTCTTCCATACGAGTACTCCCTGCTTTCTTTGCTTGGCTGCATTTTCTTTTTGGGAATACATAGAGGTGCATGCGACTTGTATAAGGCCTGAATGCGTGTACACGTGCCCAATCTTCACACACCACGCATGGACATGCTAGTTTATGAAGTAAAAGTAGCGTGGCTAGGTTCATAAAATTTTTATTAGAGAGGCAGTCATCCTCTCCCCTGTCAGAAGTGATCCTTCTCATGAGTTTTCTGGAATTCATTCTAGTTTCTACTTTTTGCATTTTGTAGCTTAGGTTTCACCTCATATTGGTGTTGTTCTATGAATTTTTCCTTGAATTGTTTTATTTTTCTGTTAAAGTAAGTTTTTGAGTCTTCAAGAGATTCTAATTCTCAATACTAGTAGTTTATGTTAGTGTTTGATTGCTTGTATTTTCATTTTTTGAATATTTGCAGAGGTACACACATCCTGAATAAGGTCTGCATGCGTGTACACGTGGTCTGACCTTACACAGCTCGCGTGCACACGTTGTATGTTGAGCTGTCAGCAGCGTGCCTGTTGAGAAAATTTTTGTTTAAGGAGAGGAAGTCATCCTCTTCCTTATCAAGAGTTATACCTCTAAGGGATTTCCTTGATTTAATCTTGGTCTCTATCATAATAGTTTTAGCCTAGGTTGGATTCCAGCATAGCTTGCTTTTTCATTAAAAGATTTCTTGTGTTTCCTAGCATTCATTAGTTTCTTTTAGAATCTTTTGTTATTTCTACTTTGATTGGAAGAAAATATAAAAAAAAAGCTTAGTTTGTTAGATCTCTTTCTTTCCTAGCATTTTCTTTGCATTGTTATTTGAAAAAGAAAAATAAATTAGCATAGTGTTGTGTTTTCTTCTAATTTTAAAAGCATTTAAAAAAAGAAAAAGAAAAAAGAAATACAATCATTATTTTCCAGTGTTCATATAAGTTTCATCATTTTTCACAAGAGTCTTAACAACATCAGTTGCACTACCGTACCATTTTTTATTAAATCAAGCCAATAAAAGGAACGCTAATTAAAATTTACTAGACTTTATGTTTGTAGGGTCCATCAACTAGATTAGGCTAGAGCCTTGATTTAGGTTGGAGATGAAACTCTTCAAGGCTATAAAATAAACATATGAGTCTGTGCTAAGGAGTGTAGAAGTCCAGTAACATGGAAATTATCTAGGACCCCCCTCTAACATAGGGGATAAACATGAGGTCATGTGCATAAAGGTAGCGGAGATAACCCCTCCAAAGTCGGACCAAGCGTAGTGGGGAACGCATATAGAGGACTTGTCATGGGATTCTGTTGATCTCATTTTCCACAGAGCTTCATGGGTCTCGAATCCGTTAGAGGTCCTCAGTCGTCTTCCAAAACAATTTCTTTTGATACCCTTGATAGGTTTAGGGCTTGATACCCTGCTCATTGCGGTCCACCCGACTGTCGACTATACCCACCTGGTGATTGTTCACGAGTTGGCAACCTAGTTGTCTTTATTTTAGGGACTTACAAAGGTGACCGCGGGGGTATACCACAGTACCTAGGGCAGACATCAGGCCACACTTTGCAGAGTATACCTAGAGGGTGCTTCTGTATTCGAGTTGCACTTGCCCCAATAAGTTGCTCTAGTGTTGGTTGGTGTAACTGTTCTTCCAACTAGTTAGTCGTTTGCTTGATTTGCCTTTAGGAGTTTTTCTAGTGTGTGCTTTGTGCTCCCTAGTTTTCCATAGTGAGTTAGTCATTCATGGCTTTAGGTATTTGACCTAGGGTGGTAGACCGCCCACTCCACCGATCGTGAGGACTTTTTCGGTCTTCTTCTTAGAAATGTGGAGCCACCTCTTTATAGGCGTTGTTTTGATAACATTGATTTGCCAGAGTCAGTGTGTGAGACTTTTACGAACTTGAATGATCCCGCAAGGGAAGAACCTATGCATAATATCTTCATGGCTAAATTTCCTGGCGATTCCAACCATGGATCCCCTTCACAAGGGGATTCTTGTGCTTTTCCCTTCTTCGGAAACGTTGGTGTCCCTTTGATGGCCACTTTGTACGTTCTTGGGTTGAATGTGGGATTACCGGTTTGGTTGGGTACTATTCCAAATGTCCCAAATGATCTTGACGCTTCTCAGTTAAGCACCTTAAGTCATGGGCACCCTGTTGATGTTTCTTCATCAGCAAATTCTTCTCCTCCTCCTTCTCCCACCTCCGGTGAAAGTACAATTACTAGTAATCATAAGTCTAAACGAAATAGAAAAAGGAAGAATAGGAAGAAGAAATCACCAACCTCTACAAGTCATGTTGGAGATAGGTCGAAAACCTCTGCAAGTCATGTTGAAGACCAGCACTCAGCCTCTGCAAGTTATACTGGGGGCAAGCACCCACCCTCTGCAAGTCACGCTGGGGGAAAAAGTCCAGTCCCTTCTAGTCATACTAGAAATAGGTCTGTAGCCTCTGTGAGTCATGTTATCGACCCATCACCAACCTCTGCAAGTCATGTTGGAGATGTGAAACCAGCCACTGCCAGTGATGTTGGGGGCATTGATTCTGTTGAGAAACCTAGAC
This sequence comes from Picea sitchensis, assembly GCA_010110895.2. Classification (NCBI taxonomy): domain Eukaryota; kingdom Viridiplantae; phylum Streptophyta; class Pinopsida; order Pinales; family Pinaceae; genus Picea; species Picea sitchensis. Next base: position 343,948 of record SNQJ01S0022938.1, on the reverse strand, counting down.
GGATAGGACGTAAGCCTAAGTTCCCTTGTAATCTTTGCAAGGGAGATCACCTTAATCATCTATGCCCTGGCATTCCAAAGGTACAAAGATTGTGGTCCCCATCTGCAAGCTCTTCTAATTCTGAGTCTTCTCAGGTTTCCTCACAGTCTATTCAACCTTTGGTTGAGAAAGCGGTCATGTCGATGCAGTCATTGGTTGATCCCACTCCTCTTTTGAGGGGTGAGGTGCCTTTAGACCTTGTAGTCTCTCAGCCTATTCAACCATTGGTTGAGAAAGTGGTCACGCCAATGCAGTCATCGGCTGATCCCACTCCTCTTTTGAGGGGTGAGGTGCCTTTAGACCATGTAGTCTCTCAGCCTATTCAACCATTGGTTGAGAATGTGGTCACGTCAATGCAATCATCGACTAATCCCACTCCTCTTTTGAGGGGTGAGGTGCCTTTAGAACTTGTAGTCTCTCATCCTATTCAACCATTGGTTGAGAAAGTGGTCACGCTGATGCAGTCATCGGTTGATACCACTCCTCTTTTGGGGGGTGAGGTGCCTTTAGACCATGTAGTCTCTCAGCCTATTCAGCCATTGGTTGAGAAAGTGGTCATGCCGATGTAGTCATCGGCTGATCCCACTCCTCTTTTGGGGGGTGAGGTGCCTTTAGACCATGTAGTCCCGTAGCCTATTCATTCATTGGTTGCGAAAGTGGTCATCCCGATGCAGTCATCGACTGATCCCACTCCTATTCTGGGGGGTGAGGTACCTTTAGATCATGTAGTCTCATAGCCTGTGCAGTCATTAGTTGAGAAAGTGGTCACACTATCATGATCTTCGGTTGATCCCACTCTTTTCTTGAGAGTGTCGATTCTACCAAAGTGGTCATGTCGTTGCAATATTCAATTGATCCCACTCTTCTCTTGAAGAGTGTCGAGTCTACCAAAGTGGTCATGCCGATGCCATCTTTGGTTGATCCCACTCCACTCTTGGGGAGTGAAGTGTTTACCGACTATGTTTTCAGCATTTCCAGTTCCGTACTTTCAAAACAAGGGGGCATTCTACTCACTCCGAGCACACCCCCTCCAAGCCCTAGGATGGTTTCCTTTGATTGGAATGACCTTGTTGAGCCTCGTCTTCCTTCTTCCGCACCTTTTCAATTAAGGGTTGAAGTTAATTCAACAAACATTTATCGATGTATCGTGGATGAAGGATCCTCTGCAAGTATTTTATCCTCCTCGGTGTGGAAAGTCTTGGGATCTCCCAAGCTTGTGTCTGCTTCGCATGAGATTTTGGATTTTGACAAACGTCCTAGTGAATATTTGGGGGTTCTTCCTCAGTTTCCTATCTCGTTAGGTGGGAAGATTGTCCGTTTCGATGTTATAGTGGTGCAAGGCCCGTTAGATTTCAATATGCTTCTCAGGCGTGATTATGTATATGCTATGAACGTTGTGGTGTCTACGCTCTTCTGGGTGATGCATTTCCCTCACAATGGAAGCATTGTCACTATCAGCCAGCTCGCATCTGATAATCACCACCGTAATTCAGTGTTAGTTCAGACTACCCCTTTATATGTTCCTAGTGTTCATGTAGACTCCACCCTGCCATGGGTAATTATGTGGTGTCTTATCCTCGGTGTTCAATTTCTTCTGAGAAGGAACCTGTGCAATCATGTTTTCCCTCTCAAGACTTGGTCTCAACAATTGAGCCCTTAGTTTATCCAATGGGGGCATGGGAACCCTTTCTTCCCTCTCTTGGTCCAAGTGGGCTTGAGTATCCTTCTGAGTTTGATCTCGTTGTTTGTATATCCTCAAGCCCTCTTGCTTGTGATTCTTCGTTGATAGACTATGCCAGTCCTGGCTAGAACCTCCATCATCGTAGGGAGTATGGTCAGTTTACTTCATCCTTTGGGACTGTCGACCCTCGTTTGCGTGATTTCTCGGATTTTGAATTGCCTTCAGATGAGGCTATCCTTGAAGCCATGACTACGGTTTCTATATCGCAGGAGGAATTACATTGTGGTTTGTGTTTTCTTCTCTTTTGGAAGACTTTAGACTCTTGGTCTAAGCCTAGCAGCGAGCTCTACTTGAACCAGTTTCATACATGAGTCGTAGCCCCCTTGGAGTCTTCTTTAATCCCTTTTCAGACTCCCTAAATATGAAAATATTGTCGAGTGACCTTGTTTCTTCACACTTGTTAAATTGGTCCAGAAGAACGTTCCTTACATGTGTCTTATTTTAAGCCCTTCTCAGACCCTTTAAATATGAAAAGATTGTTGAGCGATCTTATTTTCTTTCACACTCGTTAAACTGAAATATGAAGTCACGTATGTCCGATGGTAGTTTACCCCTTTTTTCAGTCCGGATGCTCAACTGTACGAACAAAGGTATACTCTAGGAGCCTCGGTTCTCTAGAAGAGTACTCTCAGGTATAATTTTAACCCTTTTTCAGGCCTGAGGGACTAAATTTACGAAAAAGAAACCCCCACAGAGTCCATAGTTAAGCTCTTTTCAGACTCCCTAAAATTGAAAAGATCGTTGAGTAACCTTATTCTTTCACACTCGCTAAAATGGTCCAGAAGAACATTCCTGACGGAGTCCATATTTAAGCTTTTTTCAGACTCCTTAAAAATGAAAAAATTATCAAGTGATCTTGTCTTTATCACACTCATTAAAATGGTTTTGAATAGACATCTTTTCAGTGCTAATTTACCCCTTTTTCAAACCGACTAGACTTCCTTCGAAAAAGGTACCACAGTGGAGTCTCCTTTTACGTTTTTTTAGACTCTCTAAACATGAAAAAAGACCAAGCTTACCTTCTTTGGGCTCGTTAAACTTACATCAAAGGACATTACCATTGTGTGTCTTATTAATCGCATTTTCATACCCACGTATTTGGCCTAATGTTGGCTCCATGTTGCTCTCAACTGAACCATCTAAAACATTCCTTATACGCAAGCCCTGTAGCATTTTGCCTGTGCGTCTTGACACCTTTGGCCCTAGGAGGGAATTTTCTTAAATTTCCTTGCTTTGAACACCAGTCTTGTCCTTATGCCTCGAATTCATATGTTTGCGACACTCTTTCCTCCTTTGTAACGTGACATTCTTTTATTATTTTTTCAAAATTATTGAAAAAGACAAACAAAAAAAAATCAAATATACCCCAAAAAGAGGATGGGAAAAGTATTTTCTTTGTATTAGCAGCACAATGAGTCTCCCTTGGATAAAGCACATCCTTATGTTTGCTCGTCAAGCCCTGGGATTTAATATGACCTTAGGAAGTTGTTCCCACTACATTGATCTATGTCCTCCTCCGTTTGGTTATTCTTCCAAACATATGGAGAGTTTGCGTTGTCTCCTGCCTCGTGAACTTATGTTAATTCCATGCTACCTGAGTCTCATCATTTGTCGTGCTATTGTCCAAGGGAAGTTTTTTTTCAAGCCTGAGTCGGCCCCTCTATAGTTTGTCTCTTTCCCTCATGCTCGGCCATCTCGAAATTCCAATCAAGTCTTTGTTCGAAATCAATGAAGCCTTCAGTCTGATCATCAAGATTCTCTAGTCTATGACCGACGAGCCGTCGAAGACCTCTGGGTAGTGAATTCGTACACTAATATTACACTCCTACCCAAGTTTTGAAGATTCTGAAGTTGTTGCTCAAGCTCTGAAGACCTCATCTCCAACCATCAGGCCTTATCAGCTTCTGGAAGATGGATACTATACATGTATATCTTTTTTATTTTGAGATGTAGATCCGCCATGTATTGCTCGAGGCTACACTTTATATAGTTATATGACATGGATCTACAATGTATTTGATTGGTAGCCATGATTTTATTTCATCCCGAGCATGGGTATGCCCGTCTCAGTGACACAATTGTTATTTTGCAGATGGCACCTCCCGATTTCTGGTCCTTGGGCTCATCGTTTTGGTACATTGATAAATATTGGTAATGTATTTCGGCCATCAGATGCTCTTCTAACCTCACACATTAGGGGGCATCTGTTATAACTCTAATTTGCACCAGACATACTTACCTAACATTAGGCCATCCCATATGCCTTCTTTGCCAAGCCAGTACCGAACAACTCTTGTTAAAAAACCCTCTTTATAAAGGCCCACGTGCCCTACTCCATTACTGCACGTGTGTACACGCTAGCTGCTCTAATACAACCCACGTGTACCTACAAAATCACAGAAAAAGGAAATTTGCTGACGGAACACACATCTTTCAAAAAGTTAACTAAACCTTTCGGCCATGCATGACAGGTCATTCGACCAAATACCTAGCTCCTTATAGCCTATAAAATAAGGGGTAAGGGTCCCATTTGAAAAGAGAAAAATCATAGTAAAGAGACTATACCCAATTGAGCATTCCCCTTGTCCCAACCTTTAGCCATCCTTATGCGAAGAGAAGTATAGAGAAAAGCAGTTGGAGGACAGTTGAAGAGGATCCTAGGACCAGTTTCGAGGAGCAGTGTCGACCACATATTGTAAGTTTACTATTGTGAAGATTAATACAAAAAGGAATATTTTTTCCGTCCCGCCATATCACGTGTTCAAGTTGAAGGTTTATTTTATGATATTGTCACAACTAACCCAACAACTAGTATATGAAATGCATGTTCACAACTTTTTGTTTGTTCATATGTGAATGCAGGTCAGCTTTGGGAGGAGGCTTGCAATCGAAGAGCCAGTGAAAGAAAAGGGATCGACATCAAACGAAAGAATTAAGGTAGAGTTATCGAATCTCATTTACACCTTTGTATTGCATGAATGTGGGGTTTTGTGTTGGGAGAATAGGAAAGAGTAGAGGCCTTTGAAATGGTCATTTTTTGCATGCATGATTAGAGCCCTTAAATGCTAAGTCCATAGGAGGGATTCCCACCCACAACACCAGGTCACCTTCTTCAAAGATATCTTTCTTGGTTTTCTTGTCAAAGGATGATTTGATCTTTCTCTTTTATGCTTCGGTATTCTGATCCAGTGCTTATCTCTTTTGTTGAACCTCTATAATCTGGAAGATTCTCCTTTGGATGTCATTTGGCTCCTCAATCTCTTCCTGTAAGAATTTTAGGACTGGTATACCAAGCTAGGTGGGAAAGACAATGTCTACACCATAGACAAGATGAAATGGAGAGGTTCCCAAAGACTTCTTGGTGTTGATTCTGTTGGCCCAAAAAGCATATTTTAGTTTAGAGTCCCAAGATTTCTTGTTTTCGGTCAACAACTTCTTGATAATCCTGATGAGAGTTTTGTTTGATGACTCTACCAGACCATTCCCCTGAGGGTAATAGGGCATGGAATGTGTCAAGGAAATGTTATGACTGCCACAGAAGTCAATCATGGCATTGGACTTGAATGCTTAGGCATTGTCTATTATAATCTTGTTGGGGCACCCGAATCTGGAAAAAATATTGGTTTCTAGGAAATTCATGATCACCTTGTCAGTGGCATTCCTGGTGGGCACAACCTCGATCCACTTGGTGAAATAGTCAGTGGCAGTGAGAATCCACTTGTTCTACCAATTGGAGGGTGGATTTATCTCACCTATGAAGTCTAACCCCCATTGTTCAAATGGACCACTGGCAGTGATAGGTTTTAGGGGTATTGATAGTAACTTGTATTTTCCTCCAAATTTCTGACATTCATTGCAGGCCCTAATAGTAGTAAATACATCAGAAAAAAGGGTAGGCCAGTAGTACCCTTCCCTTAGGATATTGAGAGTTGTGGCCTTCCAATTCTAGTTTCCTCTACATACTCTATGTATTTCTATTCTGACTTGTTTGGCTTCATTTTCATCAAGGCATTTTAACAGGATGCCAGTAGGATCCCTCCAATACAAGTTCTGGTTTAAAATGCAGAATTTGATAGCATTCAATATGAGAGACCTGGCCTTTGTCTTCTTCACATCTGGTGGACATTCAAGATGTTGCAGAAAATAAATGACGTTTTTGTACCAAGGTGAAGAGGATTAATTTTCAAATACCTACATGTTGTCTTGTCCATGCTATATGATGGGTGCATTTGATTGGGTGAATATTTGATGTAATTCTAGCACCTTACATTTTTATTCTGATAAAAAATTGGCAAGTCCTTGTCCCTTGATCAACTTGGTGGGTTTTATGTGCAGGTCATACTCCAATAGTTTGACAATCCACTTCCCTCTTTTCCCCTCACTGTCTAGCTGGACCAGAATATCTTTGACACTACTGCTAGGAACAAAGGTTGTTATGCTATATTGTAACACATATACCTTGAATTCCTTGAGTGCTTTGACCAGTGCATAAGCCTGCTTTTCTAATATATCATACTTCAGCTCAACATATCTAATATATTTGCTAAAAAAGGCTATGGGTTGTTCATGCCCTTCTCCATTTTTCTGCAGTAGTACATGAACAATGGTCTCCTCGGAAGTGAAAGAGAAGATGAAGAAATATTTGGCATAGTCAGGGTTGGCTAATACAAGGGCTTCAACTAAATCCTACTTGATCCTTTTGAATGTTGACTTTGCCTCTAGTGACCATTTTATCACAACATATTTCTTCAACATGTTAGTGATAGGCTTCAGGATTTCGACGAAATTTAGCACAAAGTGCCTTAGGAAGTTTATCTTTCCAATGAAAGACTGGATAGCCTTTTTATTTCTATGTATTTCGATCTCTTGAATGGAATAAACTCGCTTCATATCCATTTTTATACCTCTTGTTGATATGATGTGGCCCAGGAGCTTCCCTTCTGGCATGGAAAAGTGGGGCTTCCTAGGATTCAAAGATATTCTGTATCTCCTGCATTTCCAGAAAACCTGCTCCAAATGCTACAAATGTTCATCATCAGACTTGGAGAAAATGGTGATGTCATCCAAATATATAACCATAAATTTTTCTTTTTCCCCCACGAAATCTATGTCCATGGCCCTCTGAAAGGTGGTCCCTGTGTTCATCAACCCAAAAGGCATCTTATCGTACATGAATGTTCCCCATGGGGTGGTGAATGATGTTTTTTATTTGTCCTCTTCACACAGCGATATCTAGTTATAACTCAAGTATCCATCTAACAAGGAAATCATGTGGGAACCTACCACCCTCTGTAAAATATGATCCATATTGGGGAGGGGGTAATTTTCCTTTAGAGAACACTTGTTGAGATTTTGGAAATCAACACACAATAATATCTCCCCGTTTTTCTTCCTCACGGGTACCAAGTTAGCCACCCAGTTTGAGTACCTCAATGGTACAATAATCCTTGCATCCAACATTTGTTTTAGTTCTTTCTCAATTATGGACATCGGCATGGGATTAAATTGTCGAATCTTCTGTCTGAATGGCTTGGAGCCAACCTTCAGAGGGATATTTTGTTGGATGATGTCAGTTTCAAATGTCTTTAAATCCTCATATGACTATGCAAAAGTATCAGCAAACTTTTTGATGAGACTGACATACCTGTCCTTTTGTTCCACAGCTAATGCTTTGGACAGCTTGGTGATCTTGGGATTATCAGTGGTCCCAATATTGCAATCTATTATCTCTTGTTCTTGATTCTTCATGGCAGCTTCTATGGAAACATCATTACTGTCAAACAACCTTTCCAGTGGCACTAGTCCTCTTGGAATGTGATTGGTTTTCAGCTCCACAATATCATGGCTATCTTTCTGTCTTTAGCAGATGAGATGTTTATTGATTTTCTAATTCATTATTTTCACCTTCTTGGCTTTCTTGGTCAATTGAGATATTGGAGAATTCATCAGTGGTGTGTATAAATCTTTGCATATCTATATCATCACTAAATACTTTCCAGTGCTTTTTGTTGTCTGGTATGGTTGTTCTATGTATGATTTCCACCTAATATTTAATATTTGGACCAATGGGAGGTATAAAAGTATGGGCAACTAAGGCTAGAGAATCTGCCTTCTTATTCTTCTCTCTGGGAATGAAGGATATGTTAAATGCTAGAAATAAATTTTCGATCAGGTCCCATACCTCATTTATGTATTGCTTGAGCCTTTATTGTCTAGCTTGATAGATGTTATTAACTTGATTTATGATTAACTCGGAATCACCAAAAATTTATAAACATTCAATGGCTATGTCTTTGGGAGCCCTCAATCCTAGCACCATAGTTTTATATTCAGCTATATTATTAGTAGTTTCAAACTCTAGCTTATAAGAGATTGTTATTACCTCTTATGAAGGGGAGATGAGGAGTATACCTTCCCCAGATCCTTCCTTCGATGAAGATCCATCAAAATACATCTTCCATAGTTTGTTTTTTTGATCTATCAGTGGTTGATCTTTGTGTTGGCTTAATGATATTTCGGGTTCATCATCATTTAAATGAAAAACAGATGAGATGATCTCATCCTCAACAACATAAATTGGGTGATTTCTTGGGTTCTGATGGTCACTGATGATATAGGCTAATATTACCTCTCTGTATAGCCTCCTATTTTCCCCTCCGAACACATGGATGGTGGCATAAGTGAGGTCCATTTGTAATGATCCTCCAACCTTCTTAGCCCAAGTTCTGGATAAGAGCATACCAAACTTCGGGGGAATGTCAGCCACAACAATGTCCATTACTACACTCTTCATTGGTAATTGTGCCAAAGAAACCACCATATCGTTTATCAGTGCCATACATTTTACTTTCTTATAATCAAAAGAGTACAGGTCTTGGTAGAGTTTGGTAATCTCCATACCTAGTTCTTCCATAACAACCTTGGGAATAACGTTGTGCGAGGGTCCTAAGTCCATAAGATAGTTATGCGGGATCTTATCATGGACATTTAAAGATATATATAATGGTGGAGAAGCATCGGATCCTCATCAATGTGTGGACCTATAGTGATGGTTGGGTTCTCATCCTGCAGACTAATTACATCAGAAGATACAATAGAAGTAGTTGGTCGCAGAAATTTCATGATGGATTTTTTGAAAGGTTCATTCTTCATCAATTATGTCAAAGGCACAGGGATCTTGATCTTTCTCAACTCATGCTCTACACTGAAAGAGGTTGGTGGCCTATTATATTCCTTTATTTCAGGGACCGCAGGTTTAGATGGGGGAATTTGATGAGCTTTAGATGACATACCTTTACTTGGATTTGGCTTGGGAGGAACTTCAGCATGTTTGTTTGGATCAAAGGTAGTGGTTTTGGGAGCCCCCGCTATAGGCCTAAAATCATATTTTTTCTAGGGTTGACCTTGAATAACTCCCTCTTCCCCTATCTGATTATAAAACTGATTTGACAGTTGTGTTACCTCATATTCTTGATGCGTTAAGTGACTGGTATAAAAATATGTTTCATTGAAAAGTACAACAACAGTATCATATACAACATCGTTGTCTACATCTATCTCCTCAATCTGATTTTATTGGAAAGGAGGTGCTACCCTTTGATCATCAACATTCCTCCTTTCTCTTTGCATTATCCGAGGGGCATCATTAGGCCTTCTAAACTAGTTTGGATTTCTATTTCCATCCCCTTGAAAAGCTCTATTTGGTTGGTTAGATTCACATTTCAGCTTATCTATTTTAGATGTCAGATCCTTCAAAGTTTTCTTCATTTCATCAAGTTTGGGATTAGACATGGTTGGGTTAGAGGAGGCAAGGGAATATTCTCTATGTTTCTTCTTGTATTTATAATATCTAGTCTTTAACTTGTATGATGCCAATATATTGAATTCAACCTCAATGGTTGCTTCCTACATGGACAACAAGGTGGTGGATCTTCTCTCCCTTGGCAGAAGGCAGAACTCTGCATCGAATGAATTGGAATAAGTAATCTTGGCAGAGGCTTCATTTGGTTTGATCTCTTCTAGGATTCTACCATACATCTTATTGAATCTCTTGGTGAAGTCTGAAATAGATTCACCATTCTTTCTCTTTGGATCCCCAAACTTAGTGATGTAGTAGAGATAATATCTCCTATCTCCACATTGCTTTATGAAAGCTTCATCTAATGCATCAATATCTGCGATGGAGGCTAGAGGAATACCCCAGAACCATTTCCTTACTTCCCCATCTAGAATATGCACAAACAACCTCATCCACACATCTGCATAGTCAATGTTAAAGTTAGATATTATTTTCAGGATTAACTGCATAGTGTAAGTCATTAATCTATGACCCATATCCATGAGTATTAGTCGCAACTAACCAATAATTATCATGATTTGAATAGTCCACTTAGCATTCATTGCATCGGGTGATGCTCACAGGGGTGAAGAAATGGGATTGAAACCAACAAAATGAATTGCATAGCATCAATCATCACTGTCGGGGCTTGCACCCGGTAACCAGGACTTCCCAGATGGTCACCCATCCCAAGATGCCTCTGGCTCAAGCACGCTTAACTATGGATTTTTCCCCACAACCAAGTCCACTTAGCTTGCTACCACATTTGAAAAACCTTAGAAAGTATTGTGCCTTATGAACTACCCAGTTAGAGATCCCTTCACTCTTATTATTTAATCATAGAGGGGCTTCTGCAGTGCAACATATTAGATATTATTTTCGGGATTAACTGTGTAGTGCAAGTCATTAATCTATGAACCATATCCATGAGTATTAGTCGCAACTGACCAATAATTCTCATGATTTGAATAGTCCACTTAGCACTCATTGCATAGAGTAATGCTCATAGGGGTGAAGAAATGGGATTGAAA
>SNQJ01S0022938.1:302947-333290 GCA_010110895.2 Picea sitchensis | reverse complement strand
AACCAAATCACGATTTGTCTTTATCCTTCAAGAAAAACAGAAAAACTATGCGCAAAGAATCAGTCAAGAAAGACACCAAGGAAAACCAAGTCATTGAACAAATGGGAAACTAACTTGACCAACCTTAAGAGGAAATATTTCTAGGAAGGTACGGAAAAGAGAGAGAGGAGGGGCAGGGGTGCACACTTAGGTCTTAACACTTCACATGCCCAATGATTTTTTTCCTCAATTTCTTTGCATTTTACAAAGCATTCACTGCGATTTTGAAGGATTTATCACCTTTGCACCTTCACATTTGTGCCAAGTGACTAGCTTCATTTTTCTTTGTGTCTGATGTGTTAAATCTTTGACCCAGTGTTCGAGGACTCCACTCAACAAGTTAATCCTTGTTCTTTGTGTTTGATAGGATTGGTACCTTGTGTTTCATTCCTAGCTCAGCGAAAACCTTTTAATCCTTGGAAGATTGTCCTTACCTTTGATACCTCTTTACTCATGGGCCTTGATGGCATTGCTAAAGGGTCCACTTCCTTACCATTTTGAGTGTCTATTTGTGCACTACCCATTGGAATAATCAGTTCTAATATTTTCTTTATACATTACTTCTTATTCCAGTTCTCTTGTAAAGAATTACTTAATCCTATTTTAACTTGTGTAGATTGTGTTATAGATTCCTAGGCACACCTTTTAGTGATTCGTTTTAAAGTTTGCTACTTTTAGAATGGTGCAATAATGTAGTTAGATTCAATTTGGGGAGCCATCTAATTATGTTTGACTTTATGACCAATAGGAATGAGATTCGTCCAACTGGTACTACCCACTAATCGTGGAAGTCTGACATGAATGCTAGTAGAAAAACTAAGGGATTGTTCATGATCACCTTGGGAGCATAAATTGAGCCTTGGGATCCCCTAAAAAGAGACAAGTGGGATAACTAAATAGTCAATCATGTGGACTCTTTGGCATGTTATTTTTAAGTTATTAACTTTCATGTTTAAGGACTTGGCAACCCAATTCGAATTAGATTCCCTTGCGCCTTGAAATGATGGTGATGCTTGGTCAATTTAGTAATTAAATGTAATTGCACGCCTTTAATAAAGTTGACATGTGATTGATTTGTAATTAACCTCATGTTCCCTAAAATTAATAGATTAGATTACTTCATTTGTGCCTTAAAATTTATGGATAATTATTTGTGCCATGATATAAAAGTGATGTATGAATGGTCTTGTGTGTAGTTTACTTCTTGCACCACTAAAATGCTAATGTATAAATGATTGAGTATTTGATTTCCCTTGCGCCATGGATGATGTTGATGATTAAGTAATTATATTTCTATGCGCTATGGACTAATGTTGTTGCATGATTTCTAGTTCTTAGATAAATTGCACACATTGTAATGATGTTAACTTATGTTTAATTCAGTATTTAGATTATGCGCACACCTTGGAATAATGTTGGCTATGGTTTAATTCAGTAATTGCTTAATCGCAAGCCTTGGAGTAAAGTAGATGTTTGCTTTTGTGCCTTGAAAATAAATAAAGTTGACTGCTTGCACCTTAACATATGTCATTGTATGATTGATTAGTAATTAAATCCTCTTGCGCCTCAGAATTTAGGTGATGTGTGATTGGTTATTAGAATGTTATTGTGTCGTTATTATTGTTGATGTTGTTGATAGCATTGTTAGTTTTGGACTTGATTGTGTTAGTGGGATGTAGACACCTCCTTGTTCCTCAGAATAGTCGTTGGCCCTGAGACCTTAAATGGTCAAAATCAATCAGATGAATCCTGGTCTTGAGCGTTTCTTGTAGGTCTTGGAGGTCCTAACCTTGCAGGGCAGGTTGGGCGGGAAGTATCTTTATGTCATATTGATGTTATATTTATGTTATTGTTATGTTATCGCATGTTATCCCTGTGTTATATGATGATTATCTTGATGTGATGAATTGAGATATTAAAAGTATTGATGATTCATGTTGACCATGATGAGTTGATCTTGCATCGCCATACATGATGCTTGTTGATTATGTGTCGTTATTTAAATTTGATAATGTGTTGATTATGTGTTGTTACTAATTATGTTGATGCATCGGTTGCAAATTTGAAATGCTTGTAATTATTTTATTAATGATGCCATTGGTGTTGGAAGATTGGTTGTTGTCATTGATGTCAACCCTAGTCATGGGTTTTGGACCGCAAGATTGATGAAGGTACTTGGACATGAAGGACATTGCACATGAAAATACAACACCCATGGATGGATAGTATACATCATTTTTTTTCTGGTGGTATGTGGCATGTCACGTGGATCCTCATGGTTGAGGAGAAATGAATTTTTGAAGATGACAAAGTGAATTGAGAAGGAAGTACATGTAGGCCCTAAAGATATCCTCATGGTTGAGGAGAAAATGAATTTTGAAGATGACAAAGTGAATTGAAGAAGGAAGTACATAGGCCCTAAAGATAATTAAAGAATATAATTACAAAATAAGAAAGTGTCAGTCAGCCCTAATGTCAAAAGGAAGTGGAATAAATGGTATAAATAAATATCATTATACATTCATTTGACAATAATAAGTCGTTTAAGAAGAAATCAGAAGTAAAGAAGGCCGGATTTCAAGGAGGATGAAGTCTTTGGTGATGTGGGTTCTACAGTATGTTATTTTCAGGTCATTCACCATTTTCACTATAACGTTTTATATAGAAAGATTAAAATGGTGAAATTGCTATGATGTTGAGAAGACATATCAAGGCAATTGTGGTAAAGTTTCAACCTGATTCAATTATAATTATGGAGATACACTCGGGTGGAAGATAGGGTTTTGACCAATCCTAAAGCTAGTCAAAAAACAAGTGTTCCTGTAAAATAGTCATAACTTTCATAGAGAACTGTGGAAAATTTCATTGGAAAGAGTGACGACTATAGTTTGTGTGCAAGTTTTAGAATCTGATGTTAAATATTGAGCGCTGGGCATTTTGTACACATCTCGGGTCTCTCCTGAATAAATTAGAATTGAACAAAGTCTACCATCTCTTTATAACTTATTTTTGGGGAGGATTCATGAGTGAAACTTGGAGAGAATTTTCAAAGAATATATTGAGTAATATTATCTATAGGATCAAAGTATTCCAAGAATGAAGAATTGTAGAAATTGAAGAAGTCTCAGAAGCATTATCAAAGTTCTATGTGATGGTTGGTTGATGGTGATGATTTAATGTAAAGTTTTATTATCTCATATATTCTTGGGTGGAAGGAAGTGAAAGGATGGAGAGTTAAAATCTCTGATAATGGAGGATTTTATCTTCCTTTGGAGGTTTATCCCTCCCTTTATATTTGGAAGTTGTAGCCAATTTCTTTGAAGTCTTTGCTTCCCTTGAACAATAATTATTGATTATTTATCATATATTGTGCATGGTGTATTGTGGTGTATTGGTGTAACTCTTTATATTATTGTTCATTGCTCATTGATATAGTTGAATGGTTTAAGCATAAGTTGAAAAAGGTTCCAAATTGTACTTGATATCGATTCAACCCCTCTCAAGATCAACAATTGGTATCAGAAAGGTGCTGTCTTGGAGAATAGTTTAACCATTGGAGGAAAATCCTGAGCAGAGATGATGACCATGAGCACATTTCAAGTTGGATTCAAAAATTTGATGGAAGAAATTATGCATATTGGAGTGATAGAGTGAAAAATTACCTAACAGCTTTTGGAGTAGACATTATTTGGCACTCAATTGTAAATGGCTATGGAATCCCAAATAATGTCTAAACTTATCCAAATGAGAAGAATATTATGAGTTGTAATTCAAAGCCAGACATGTAATTGGCATCATTGACACTAACCATTTCTAGCAAAGTGATGGGTTGTAGTTAATCGCTAAAGAGGTATGGGACAAACTCAAGAGTACTTCCACGGTTAGTGATCCAAAGTTAAGGTGTCAAGCTTCAATGACATAGAGCGTAATTTGAAAATTTGAAGATGAATGAAAAGGAAGATATTGCAACCTATCTTCTTAGAGTTAAGAAGTTGTTAATTTTATCAGAGGATTAGGTGAATAACTCAATGAATCCTATTGTACAAAGTGTTGAGATCACTTCTCCTAAAGTATGATGCTAAGCACCTCCGCATTGAAGAAACTAGGGACTTGACCAAAATGACAATGGATGAATTACATGGGTCTCTTTATAGCATATGAAATGAGAACATGTACACAAAGTGACCAAATTCAAACAATGAAGCATCTTTTAAAGCCATAAATAAGACAAAGACAAGGATAACAACCTTGATGAAGAAATAGCAAATTGTGTAAGAAGGTTTCGTGAAGGGAAGTGGAAGATACAAGGGTAAGTCTCCTCTCAAATGCTTTAAACTGTGGTAGAATGGGACATATTTGTTGAAAAACTGCTACTATAAAAAAGAGAAGTCTCAATAATAAAAGGAGCTTTACCCAAGGATGATGACATCTCCTTAGATGAGAGTGATGAATAAGATAATGATGGAGGATAAGTCCCTCTTCATAACCCAAGAAACCTGATGATGATCACAAGAATTCTAAAGAAGAAGAAATCATTTGTGAAGAAGATTCAAACGAAGAAACCAACCTTGATTCCTTTGGGGATACAAAGACAATGAAGAGAGGAACAAGAAGATGAGAATCTTGAAAGTTGAAGCATGTTGAACCGAAAATAACAAGCTTAGAAACACAAAACATAATACTAAAAAGGTGAATTGAGTAGTTGTGAAGAAGAGAATTATGCTTTGGAAAATGGCCTCATTAATAGCTTGGAAGGAAACAATTAAAATATTATGATTAGAGATTGGATCACACAAAAGGGGAACAACTATTGACAAATGCAGTTGAAGAAGTTCAAAAAAGTAATCAACAATTAGATGAGATCCTTAGCAAATCAAAGATCTCCAAATGACAAGACAGACTAGGATACAATGACAGCTTTGAAGACAACAAACAAGAGAAGGAATATGAAAGTGATGAAACCAACACTCCGTAACAAGTTGAACAACAAGAGAAGACTAGAATTGCATGAATGAGACATCAAGAAGATCCTCTCTACATCGTATGAAAGAAATCATTATGAAGGAAACTATGTAAGAATAGATAGTGAACCCGTGATGGACCACACCACAAAGAAGATCACTTTATCCTAGGTATCGAAATTTATTTCTTGACATTGTTATACTTTGTGTAAATTTTGGACACAAGGCAATCAATTGTAGAATCAATGAAAGGAATAACTATGCAAGCTACATGAATGGTGAAAATAGTGATATGGAAATTAGACCTATCAACATAAATTATAATCCGCTTGACCCATTAATGGATCAAAATATTTTATGTTACAGTGAAATAATCTTGGTCATAAAGCACAAGATTGCAAAGAGATGAAGGAAGATAATCATATGCCAAATGCCCCTATACCAACCACATCATGGCAAAGGGAAGAAATTCCACAAAATGAAAAATTGTCAAAATGAACATGGTCGTTAAAGAATGCAAAGAAGAAGATGAATTGTTCATAGACACAGGGTGCTCATCTCATATGACCAGAGATCAAAGAAAATTTGTCACCTTGAAGAAAAAAGGGTGGAAATGTTACATTTGGAGAGACGACTCATCTACTAAAATACTTGAAAAGGAATTGTAAAGCTTGGAAGTGAAAATGTAAAAGTATAAAAAGTCCTATTGGTTGAATATTTAAAGCATAATCTCCTTAGTGTTAGTAAATGTGATCAAGGATACACTCTACGCTTTGACTCCCTAAAATGTAAAATCAGAGAAAATAACCAGGAAGATTGGCTGTAACCGCAATGTGCGAAGCATCCAAACAACATATACATCCTAGACATGAAGAAGAGAGAGAAGAAAAGAAGCCACAAAAAATGATTTGAAGGAAGAAAAGTCCCAAAGACCAAAAATAAGGATGAAGTATTATTGAGTGCCACATGTTCGTGGGGAGCAAATTTCAAAGAAGAAGGTTACCTGCCATTGTCCCGTGGGGAGGAGTCTCTAATTCTTTCCATTGATGTCAGGGTTGGGGAGAGAAATTGGGATCATGATGATAGGGGAGCATGAGTGTTTCCACCAATGAAAAGGGGAGATTGTTGGAAGATTGTTTGTTGTCATTGATGTCAACCCTAGTCATGGGTTTTGGACCGCAATATTGATGAAGGTATTTGACATGAAGAACAATGCACATGAAAATACAACACCCATGGATGGATAGTATACATCATGTTGTTTCGGGTGGTATGTGGCACATCACATGGATCCTCATGGTTGAGGAGAAATGAATTTTTGAATATGACAGTTGAATTGAAGAAGGAAGTATGTAGGTCCAAGATAATTAAAGAAAAGAATTACAAAATAAGAAAGTGTCGTATCGGCCCCACGTAAAAAGGAAGTGACTTAAATGGTATAAATAAATATCATTATACATCTCATTTGATACACAAGTTGAATTTTAGAGGAAATCAAAAGTAAAGAATGAATTCCCTCAAGGGAGCATGAAGTTTTTTGGTGATGTGTTCAAGGTATGTTATTTTCATAGTCATCTTACCATTTTCACTATAACGCTTTTTCTAGAACAATTCATATGGTGTGAAATTGCTATGGTATTGAGAAGACATATCAAGGTACCGCGGGTAAAAGTTTCATCTCTTGATTCGCTATACCATGGAGATACACTCTATGAAGATAGGGTTTGTGAAACAGTCCCGGCTAGTCACAAACGGTGTGTTCCGTAAAATAGTCATAACTTCTTCATAGAGAGAATACAAACGAAGTGGGACAAATTTCATTGGAAAGCATATGGAATTTAGTTTTGTTTCCATCGCTTTAGAAATTCGATGTTAAATATTGAAGGGCATTCTATTACGCTCAGCCTCTCAATAAAGTAGAATTGAACAAAGTCTACCATTCTCTATAACTTATTTTGGGGAGGATTCATGAGTGAAACTTGAGAATTTTCAGAGAATACATTGAGTAATATTATCTGTGGATCAAGCATTCCAAGAATTGAAGAATTGTATAAATTGAAGAAGTCCCGTGAAGCATTATCGTTCTATGTGATGGTTGGTTGATGGTACTGATTTAATGTAATGTTTTATTATCTCTCATATATTTTTGGGTGGAAGTTGGAAGGGCAAGGATGGAGAGTTAAAATATCTCTTGATGTTGGAGGATTTGTATTCTCCTCTTTGAGGTTTATCCCTCCCTTTACATTTGGAAGTTGTAGCTACCTTTGGAAGTCATTACTTCCCTTGAACAATAATTATTGATTATTTATCATATATTGTGCATGGTGTATTGTGGGTGTATTGGTGTACCTCATACTATTAATCATTGCTCATTGGATATAGTTGAATGGTTTTAAGTATAAGTTGAAAAAGGTTCCAAAATTTACTTGATACCCCATTCACCCTCTCAAGATGATCCGTTGGATCTTTTAAATTACTATGGTTGAGTTTTAATTTTGCATGCTAATTAACCATTTGAGAAAACTTAGTGAAAGAAATGAGGAAAGAAGAGGAATTCATAATACTTACATAATAATATTATGCAGATCTGAAATGAATAATAGAAGAAACCATAAATGCTAGATTGATAACGGAGTTCTAAGACAACTTTTGCCTACGCCTCCCAGTCTTTTCTCTATGGGGAGGCTTTATTTCGTTCAAATGCTCAAAAGTACACCTAATGCCAAATGGCTACAAGACTGATCTTGTCTTGTTCGCCCGTGACTTAGAACAGAAGAAAACGACATTCTCAAAACGTGATGTCCTGAGTCTCTTAAACGCATCCAATGCCTCCTCCTCAAAAGTCTCTTACATCAAACCGACTTTGGCTTGGTTTTTCCAAAGATAACTCGCTTTCCTCAATGACTTTCCATGGCCTCAAACAAGCCTCGGTTTATATAAACTTCAGCTGCTTTCAAATTCAACTTCTTCCAAGAATTTGGCCTCCAAAATGCCCAATATCCCCCAAAATGGAAAGAGAGAATCTGCTAAAAATAGGTTTAATACAACTAAAAAACCCAAACTATAGGCTAAAACCCAAAAATATGGTCAAATTCGCCATCCCCCGCATGTGCGCTCTCCGGGTCATATAGCTATTTTGGCCGGGCACTATCTATAGGCTGATGACTGCCCCCTTTGTCTCGCTAGCACTCTGGGCTCATGGCTCGAATGGAATCTCTGCCAGTGGTTGCAACCCCCGCCAAGATTTATGTAGGGAATACCAGTCATATGGGACTCCGCCTGGGACCGGGGTCGGACCCCTATCCATACCGCTGCACATTGTTTAAACTCCGCCACTGCGGGTTCTATGCATTGTTGCGTAAGTTACAACGATACTATACCGGGCTAGGCCCCTGCCCTTTTCCCGCCGACAAATCCATACACCAAAGTTAAATAAAAAGTGCGCCATATGTTTAACAAGTAACACCATGGGGGCAAAGGGGTTAGCCCAGCCCCGCCGGTCCATCGCTTCCATCGAGGTCGCTGGAACCGACCGCCAATGCCTAAAACCAAATTCTTTACATAGAAACCATTAACCATCGATAAGTGCCATGTGGCAGCCCACGACCGGGCCATGTGGCACCTTTCCGATCCACCGTGAATGCCACATGCCTCTCGATTCGCCCACGCCCGCCACCACGCCAATCAACCAGACCGCCTTGTCACCGCCACGCCGCCTCTACTCACGTAGCCGCCGACGCCACCCCTTCGGTGACACACGCGGTCACCCTGGATATCCACCCTACCAAATCGACCAAATTTGCCCTCGGCCATCGGTCACTTTAGCCACCATGTGTCATTGTATTGACCTCGCCACATGTCAATCGTATCTAACATGCGCCACATCGTCCGCATGACCGCATGGACCGTGATATAGTCAATAATTTTATTTTTTTTCCCCTCTTACTTTCTGACAAAACGCCGATATCTCCTCCATACGGAGCTCGCTTGACAAAGTAAATATACCCACTGGAATCGGGAAGACAAGATGGACGCAATGGCATAGGTTTCGCCGCATTCCAAGCACTTTCATTTTGAGCATTTTCAAGCTCCTATCGCTTCGATCCCATTTGGATCACACCTTCCCACAAAAGACCTTTTGGTCCCTAAAAGGTTGTTGACCAAATAACAAGCTCTGGATAGGCCACCGGACTTGCTCGCCTCGAACTCGCCCTCGCGTAACTGCCTCTATCAAGATCAACTGTATTACAATTACATTAACCGACAAGTATATTATTAGCCATTGCAACCCCGTTACATCTTATTGGTTACCATCATCCATATGTAGAAAACATTGCCACGAAAAGCATCAAAAAAGACGACGAAATGTAACCATATAATTTGAAATATCCGGTGACGACATGAGCTTATCTTTGAAGCAACTTATGATTGATTTTCCATTCAACAACCATGTCTTGTTCTTGCTTAAGATCAATTACTTCATTTGGAACAATTAGTGGTTTGCTGCTTACTTGCAACGCCTTCGCTAATCAACTCCATTGTTTGAAGTGTTTTTACTTTCTTTAACATGATGAGTATGAACAACAAAATCATGACCTTATTTAGTGAATTGATATTGATTTTTTGTCATGTAGAAGATTGCCTTACCATCATATAAATATGGGCTACCTAACACCATTCCACATTATCTTAACGACACAACACCACAAGTTACTTCATCCACATACTTAGATGAAATGGGCAAATTTGATTGTGCACTTTTGTTATGTGCATCCGAAGCGATGATTACTTATCCATTTAAGTGTGTAAGGCTTATGATGAGTTTGTGTTTTTAACCCCAATTTTTAACCAATTCTTCCGAGATTAGATTTTCTTGAGATCCACTATCGACAATGTATCTATCTTAGTGTGCTCTACGATTACCCTTATATGAACAACTTGCTTCTACAATCAATGTCTTCACCCAATTTACCCGCTATACCAACCATTGAGATCTTTGATTCATCACCTCAATCCGATCCCAAATCTATAGGATTTGTTGTCATTGTTACACCGGGTTGTTTCCTTCTTTTCTTTGAACCACTTTGCCTCTTTCTCGTGATGTAACCGCCAACATTTGTCCTCATAATGTCCCTCTTTCTTACAATGCTTGCAAGAGGGCTTTCCTCTTCTTTATCACAACATTTGCATTCTTTCCATTGCCATGATTTTTCCTCTTGTCTTCTTTCTTTGAAAACAACAATTCCCCTGACACACTTTCTTTCCCTGCTTCAATATGATTTTAGAGCTTGAACAGAAACCTCATCAAGGTTAGTGGGTCCAAACATGAAAATGTTGTTTCTAATATGCGCAGTAAACCTCCTATATACTTCATAAGGGTTTCTTGTGTTTGGGTAAAGGAATGTCTAACATTAATGCCATTTTTCTGAATCCATCGGTGTGTGTATTCTCGCATTGATTGTCCTTTTCTTAGCTTTTAAAGATTGCCATTCACTATTGCTTATTTCTTTTTATAACCCAAAGGATAAAACTGCTTCCTTTCTAAGTGTAGAAATGAAATTCTTCCATGATGGAAATACATTACCACATCTTGTGTTCCTTTTGTACTTTCACAACGGATAAGAGCTGCACTCCCAGCCCCAAAGATGCCAAATTAATTTGTGTGGAATCATCCTTGATCTATTGCACACAACAATAGACCTCCATCTACCTTGATCCAGCTTATCGGGAGTTTTTCTACATTGACTTCCACCATCATATATGGGCAATTCAAATTTCATCACCTTTAACAATGGCATTTCATGTTTAGTCTTATGAATATTTTTCTTCTCATTAGATTTAGAACTTGAACTTGAAGAAGAAGGGAGAAGAAGGAGGTGTTGATGGAGGTGAAGGAGGAATGTGAGGATGGTCCTCTTCCTCTTCACTTTTACCTTTGAAGAATTACCCAAAACCGGGCGCTTCCTCGCTCCAAATAATCTTCATACAAATCTGTCACCATCTCCGACATAGCATGGAATGTTTTCCGAACTCTTTCTCATCTTGAGAAAAACCTTCTTCCGATGCCATCTTCTTTGAGAAGTCAGCTTTTCTCAATCCAATGGATTTTCCAACAAGCTCATCACCTTCACCACGCTTGTATATTTTCCCTGGCTAACATGCAACTCAAATCCAAATGTCAACTAGCTCTACTAATTTGATCCGTGAGGATCTTTTAAATGACTATGGTTGAGTTTTTAATTTTTCATGCTAATTAACCATTTGAGAAACTTAGTGAAAGAATGAGGAAAGAAGAAGAATTGCACAGCCATATACACATATGCAGATCTGAAATGAATAATAGACAACAAAACATAAAACGCAGATTGATAACGAAGTTCGCACAACTTCGCTTCACGCCGCCTTTTCTCTCGTGGGGAGGCTTTATTTCTCGGCTCAAATGCCTGCACATCGCTGCAATGCCAAATAGCTACAAGATTCACCTAGTGTTGTTCATCTTTTAGATCTTCTAGAACCCCTCGTGAAAGAAAAATAAAGACGCGAAAACGGATGTCCGTATTCTTAAACGATCCGGATAGCCGCCTCCTCCTCAAAAGCTCCTTTGCATCAAACTGAATTTGGCTTGGCTTTTCTCCAAAGCATAACTCTTCTCTGAATGACTTTCCATGGCCTCAAACAGTTCGGGTTATATAGACTTGAAGTTGGTTTCTCATACCCAACTTCCTCCAAGAATTTGGCCTCCAA
This sequence comes from Picea sitchensis, assembly GCA_010110895.2. NCBI lineage: Eukaryota > Viridiplantae > Streptophyta > Pinopsida > Pinales > Pinaceae > Picea > Picea sitchensis. The sequence goes on along the minus strand of SNQJ01S0022938.1, from coordinate 321,546 downwards.
AATGCCCACATCCCCCAAAAATGGAGAGAATCTCCTAAAAATAATAGGTTTAATACAACTAAAAAACCCAAACTATAGGCTAAAAACCCAAAATATGGTCACCTCGCACTAGCTCCCTCAGATGTGCGTATACCTTTTTTCCGTCATATATATTTTTAGCTGCTGCCAGTCTATAGGCTACGCTATTGGCCCCTTGTCTCAAGGCTTAGCACTGGCTCACATACCACATGGAATCTCTGCTAGTGGTTATAAACCCCACGCTGCCATGTAGGAACGGGTCCCGTGTCATATGGGACCGCCCGGGGACCGGGGCTGGACCCCTATCCAACCGCGCATTGTTTTAAACTCGTGCTCCATGGGTTCATGCATTGGTTATGCAGTTACAACGATAATAGTTTCAAGGGTCGGGCTAGGCCCCTGCCCTTTTCCCGCCGACAAATCCATACACCAAAGTTAAATAAAAAGTGTGCCATATGTTTAACAAGTAACACCATGGGGGCGGGTGGTTAGCCCAGCCCCGTTGGTCCACTTCCCACCGGGAGGTCGCGTCTCAATCTTCGGCCACGCCAAAACCAAATTTTACATAGCAACCATTAAACCAATGACGGGGAGCCACGGCGTAATTACACGATCGGGTCACGCGGCACCTAATCAACCAACTGGTGAATGCCACATGTCAGCCTCTGTTTCATCCACATCTGCCACCATGTTAACTATTCGTACTGCCTTGTCATTACCGCCAATACCGCTATCGCCGCTGACGTTGCTTTCCGCCACGCGGTCACCTTTCGCTGGTGACACGCGGTCAATTCTGATACCGCCCAACCATACCAAATCGACTAGTTCGCTCCTCGCCACGTGTCACTGAGCTACCACGGTCGCCGCATGCACCGCCACATGTCACTGTATGGACATACATCAGCATCCGCATAGACCGCATCGACCGCATACTACTGAATTTTTTTTTGCCTCGCTTGACTTTTCGGACGTAACGCACATCTCCTCCATACGGAGCCCGCTTGACAAAGTAAATATAAATTAACGGAATCGTGAAGACGAGCACTACACAATGGCGTTGGTTTTGACAGATTCTGAGCACTTTCATTTTGAGCATTTTCAAGCCCTATCAGGCTTCGAGATCCGGGATTTGGAAGTCATTACTTTGAACAATAATTATTGATTATTTACCATATATTGTGCATGGTGTATTGTGGTGTATTGGTGTAACTCTTTATACTATTAATCATTGATCATTGGATAGTTGAAATATTTAAGTATAAGTTGAAAAAGGTTCCAAATCATACTTGATACTAATTCACCCTCTCAGTATCAACAATTGGATTATGTGTTGATGTTAATTCCCCAATGCAAAAACAAAACAAAAGATTACCTTTGTGTTTCACTTCTTAGTCGTAACAGAGGGGTCGTTACACATGACCATAGTGTAAAACACCTCTTGAGGATTTCACTACTTTTACATCAAAGACCTAAGAAAGGAAAAAATATTCAATAAGAAATATTATTGAATAGTAGAAATGGAAAGAAGATAGACCATATACCCAAGCAAGCTTGAAGATGCTCTAAAATGTATATTATTTCCAAATTACCCTTTTGGTAGGAATACACTATACACCAATCCTTATGGAGGGACAAACTCCATATATTCTCAATATGAGAATGATACAATGATAATTCAAGACATGACTTCCTCTTACATTCATACATATTTATACAGGAGGTCGCTTTATCTAGAAACTTATAACCATGACTAGATACATTGAACCTAGTTTCCACTAACGCCCTATCTTGTGCCCCAAGTTACGTTTATGGGGAAATCAAAAAATTATTTAACTAAATGAGGATATGTCTCGCCTACCTAATGATTAAGTTATGACAATAAATTAGCATCAATTACATATTATTAATGAAAAGATATATGGGGCTATGCACATAACACCTAGTGCATCAAATAAATTTATGTGGAAAAATGATTCACTTTGGAATAACGATCACATATATTTTTGTAAGAAATCCCAACTTAAATAGAAGGTCCTTTATGAGCTCCACACTTATCCTATAGGTGGAGACTAAGGATTTCTAAAAACTTATCATAGTATTGAGAAGTAATTTTTCCAGAAAGATTTGAAAACCGATGTTGAAAACTTTGTGGAGGAGTGTTTGTTTTTCCAAGAGAACAAAGGAGAGATGATCAAGACCCTAAATCTTCTAGAACCATTAGCCATACCTAGTTAGTGTTGGGGAGAGGTCTCAATGGATTTTATCACAAGTCTACCAAAGTCTGAATGAAAAAATGCCATCACGGTGGTGATGGATTAACTCACAAATTATCCCCATTTTTCCTCACTTACTCATCCTTTTAAAGTAAGTACAACAACCACAACAATTATGGACATATATTAGAAGCTATATTGAAACCCAAAAATTATTGTAAGTGACAAAGATCCAATTTTATCTAGTAATTTTTGGAAATGCTACTTGTTTTCTTGTTTGGGTACTCATATGGCTCAAAGCTACTCTTACCATCCCCAACCTAATGGGAAAACTAAGATTGTGACTAAATGTCTGGAAGGTTATCTCCATTTATTTGCATGTAATAAATAGTCTTAATGGGTCAAATGGTTACCTTTCGTAGAACGATGCAACACTTCTTCCATACTTCATCCAAATGTCCTCATTTATAGAACTCTATGGGTATATCCTCCATCCATCACATCGACCATGAGAGTGAAACCTAAGGTTCAAATAGTGGAGGATCGCATCCAACACTAACATGGGGTTCTCCAACTATTGAAGGGAAACTTGGCTATAGCAAAATATAAGATGAAACAACACACCGATGAACATCATAATGAAAGGAACTTTGAAGTGGATTGGATATTTATATGGTTGCATTCATACAAAAAATTGTACCTCAAGAAACAAAAGACAGACAATAAATCAACACCCAAGTACTATGGTCCCTATAAGGTGTTGTAGAGGATTGGAAATATGACTTGCAAATTGGAGTTACCTCCTTCTTCACATGTACATCTAGTCTTCCATGTTTCTTTTTAAGGAATGCAATCAATGAGAGGATCCTAGTTCACACTATTCTCCCATAGCTTGATGAAGAGAGAAAAATCATATTAAAACATGAAACCATCATTGAAATAGAGATCAAGCAATTACAGACCCAATAAATGATTAAGTACCTCATCAAGTGGAAGAAACTACCAATTAACAAAAGATGTGACTTGGGAAGATAAGTTCTTTGTAGAGAAGCATCACAATTGATCATCATCGAGGGAAACTCTTTTTTGAAGAGGATGGGAATGTTAAACCCCTAACCATGTTCCTCATTCATCATTATTACAATAATTAATGTTATGTCATAGATTTTTTATTATTTCTTTCTTGTCTCCTATATATACATGAAAGAGACGCATGTGAATCATCATGTTATCATGTCTCTTATATATATACATGAAAGAGACTCATGTGAATTATCATGTTATCATGTGCATTTGATATATTGTGACATGAAATGAATTCTTTTTCATATCCAACTGGAGAAGCTAAGATCTTTCTAACTCCCAATGATGATCAGATCATCCACATAAACAACTACATGAAAGAGACGCATGTGAATCATCATGTTATCATGTCTCTTATATATACATGAAAGAGACTCATGTGAATTATCATGTTATCATGTGCATTTGATATATTGTGACATGAAATTGCCTTTTTGAAGAGGCTTATCATCCATTCATTGTTTCGCTTGATTTAAGCATGGCATTCCTGAGTTTGGCATTTTCATGCTTATTTGACTATTTGGTCCATAACATTGAGATTATGAAACTAGGGTAGAAATTGTCTTCATATACATGAATATAAGGAATTTGATGTTTCTAACTTGAATTTGCAAGACCTTTTGATGAAGGTTACTAGGTTCATGTGTAGGCCCCATAAAGTATGGTACATGACTCTCGTGTTCTTTTAAGATTCAAGGCATCTTTGTCGGTCCTCAAGCCAAACGAAGCTTTGGAGGTCTAGGTTGATTCCATTGGAGTCTCATCTCCTATGGTTTACTATGGTTTAAATTACATGATATTTGAATATTTTACAAGTATGTTTATATTTGAAGGAAATGCCATTAGAGGTGCGTTCGAAGGAGATTCTTACTTGGTGTGGTCAATCCAATTTTTTTGTGGTTGTATTCATGAATTTGAAAAATGAGAGGGTGCATGGCGAGCTGCAATGCTCATTAAGAATTAGAATTTATGCTTTTTGAAAAGAATAAATCCAAGTTCCAATGGAGCAACAAAACCAAATATTTGAATTCAATTTTTAAAGCAATTCCAAAAACAAAATTAAGAATGCTAAGCAAATCCAACCCAATCCAATTATCTAAATTATTTAGAAGGTCAACAACCCAATTCAATTATATAAATTATTTATAAAGTCAACTAAACCTTCACGCAACATTAATTGATCATTTTTTAAGTGGCTATGTAGTAGATTTTAAGATTTTTTTTTTTTAATTGTGAGTGGAAGGTGTAAGTCGGTTCATTTTAATTTTTTTCGGTGATTTTTTCTATTTAATTTTGCTTGAAATTCGGCAAGAATTTGTTTGATCTGCATATTTGAATGGTTAATTTTGTATAATCCAAGTGCCCAAAAAGTTTTTCAACATGTTGAATCTATTTCTAGATTCAAAAATACAATCTAAACAACACAAAATTGTGATCTCATACAGATTTGTATTACCAAATTCCAACCTAAAACAGTTAAACAACACTACACATTATAATAATTATAATAAATACTTATGTTACATAGTTGATGTGAACCATAAACACACCAAGTGGTGCCATGCTATCCATCAACATTGAAAAATATTTAAATTCATTTGAATATCCTCCTTTCAAACATCCTCTCAACTTTTTAAATTACTTATTATTGCCTTTTTGACATTTACATATGACAAGTCTCCAACATAAAATGAAAATAAATAATAAATGCTAATATTATTTAAGATTGAGTGTGATGATGTATTCCGTGATGATGTATTCCATACTCTTCAACTATATACAAATAACCTAACAATTTTTTATTGTCATCCGAACACCTAACCTATGAAAGTGAAAGGGATTCTGATAATTAAAGCTTTCATATACCTATCTAAACTATTATCTCAATCACAACCTAAATATTATCTCAATCACTTAGAGACAACCTAACCATTATCTCAATCACTTAGAGACAACCTAACCACTATATTATTATAATATTTTTTATTAAAATAAACGTTGATATTTTTATTATAAAAATTAAAAGAATAATCATAATAATAATAAAGAATATATAATGACCAACATAAAATAATATTTTTTATAAAATTTTAATATAAAAGTTAAAAAAAATGAATTAATAAAATCTATTTTAATTTTAATTTATTAACTACATAAAAATTTATTATTAAATTTCTGATATTTAATAAATTTGAAATCCGAAATTAAAATAAATTTAATTAATTTTAATAAATACTTTTAAAATTTTTATTATTATAAATAAAATTTACATTTGGATAATTCACTATTACAAGAATATTTAAAATATATCATTGCATGAGAGTCAATTCAAATTCTTGCTTTTGAAATTGTTGTTTTATGACTAATGGTTTCCATTTTTAAACATTATACAGTTTGTAAAAACATCTTTTATGATTACATCCATTTAAACATATAAACAATCCTCAAAAAAACTCCAAATGTATTTGTATTGGTGAAAATTATTATAAATAAAATTTACATTAACATATTTGGATAATTCATTTTTACAGGAATATTTAAAATATATCATTACATGAGAGTCAATTCAAATTCTTGCTTTTGAGATTGTTGCTTTATGACTAATGGTTTCCATTTTTAAACATTATACAGTTTGTAAAAACATATTTTATGATTACATCCATTTAACATATAAACAATCCTCTAAAAAACTCCCAAATGTATTTGTATTGGTGAAACAAGTTGTACCTGTTATGTAATTGTTATTGAGTTTTTATGTAGATATCAAATAAACATGAGTTCTATGCAATAAGTTAGTTGATCAACTAGCCTCTAAGAGGTTGCGAGATTGAACCACTAAGGGCCTCTCAATCAATCGAGGGAGGGGCTTGGGTTCTTAAAAGGGCCACATTGGGTGATCAAGTATAAATGTAATGGACCTTAGTGTGAGCATCCCACATCAAGATGTTTGGGTATGTCAGTGTGAATAGTCTCGAGTTAAATCCAAGGATATTCCTATTGTTGAATGGAAAATAAAATATGTCAAATAAAATTATTAATACAAAACATTAATAAGAAATATATACATAATAATAAATAACAATAACAACAACAATAAGAAAATGTTAACGATGCATGGTTAATTGGTGAAGCGATGATGTTGCCAATTCTCTCACATTGAAGGTTCAAATTCCTTAGTAACATGTTTATCCTTTATGTCATGATCAACATTATTTATTTTGAACAAATGAACGTGGTTTCTTAATTGAGCCAAACTTTGTCGACGTTGAGAAAGTTATGGAGGCTCTTGGAATAACATGTATTTCCACATCAAAATGGTTGCACTAAGGTCATTGATTGATTTGTAACTTCAAGTGTCTTCTCTAGTTTTCTAGACACTATTTATGCTTTCTCTTCAACAATGGAGATGGTTTCTAAAAATGATTCTTCGTGTCATTTTTGTCTAGATTATATATGACTTAACTAGATAATCATTAAAGATAACTTTCCTATTCCCATCATTGGTGAATTGTTAGATGAATTGTAGGGAGAAATGTTCTTTACCAAAATAGATGTCCATTCAAGATATCATAAGATTAGAATGATGGAAGAAGACATCCTAAAAAAAACCTTTACAACACATGAAAATCATTATGAATTTATGGAGATGTATTTTTGGCTTATTAGTACGTCTTTCACATTTTCAATATTAAGGATTTCTCTTTTCAATCCCTTCCTCAGAAAACTTGTGCGGATATTTTTTGATGATATACTAGTTTCCAAAAAATCTCAAGAAGAGCATGTACAACATGTTGACATGGTCTTAAAAATATTATACAAGCAACAGTTATATGAAAAATCTCCAAATGTGCCTTTAGGGTTTAAGAAGTGTTATTTGGGGCATATTGTATCTCATGAGGGCCTAAATGTGGACCCTAACAAAATTAAAGTTATGATGGAATGATCTACTCCCAAAACACTAAATAATGTTAGTGGATTCTTAGGATTGATAGTGTATTACCACAAGATTTTTAAGAATTATGGTTGAATAACAACTCCTATAACAAAAGAACTAAAGAAGGACAATTATTTTTGGACCTAAAAAGCAACCCAAGCCTTTGAGAAACTTAAGATGGCCATCTATAGAACTCTCATATTAATCACACTTGACTTCATAAAAAAAAAGTATTGTCATGAACTATGGTGCCTCAAGGCAAGGCATTGGTGAAGTTTTAATGCAAGGAGGAAGGGCCCTCGCCTTTGAAAGATACCAACATAAATGAAAGAACATCCTCAAACTCATTTATGAGAAGAAAATGTTGGCCATACTACATGCAGTTAAGAAATGACATCCTTACTTAATAGGAAGACACTTGAAGGTAAAATAGAGCATAATAGTTTGAAGTACTTCATTATATAATGATTGTCTTTGGAAGAGCAAAAAAAATGAGTCACAAAGATGACAGGTTATGAATTTGAAACTATCTACAGAAAAAGGGAAAGATAATGGTGGCAGATGCACTTTCAAGGAAAGTAGAGGACATTNGTGTATTACCACAAGATTTTTAAGAATTATGGTTGAATAACAACTCCTATAACAAAAGAACTAAAGAAGGACAATTATTTTTGGACCTAAAAAGCAACCCAAGCCTTTGAGAAACTTAAGATGGCCATCTATAGAACTCTCATATTAATCACACTTGACTTCATAAAAAAAAAGTATTGTCATGAACTATGGTGCCTCAAGGCAAGGCATTGGTGAAGTTTTAATGCAAGGAGGAAGGGCCCTCGCCTTTGAAAGATACCAACATAAATGAAAGAACATCCTCAAACTCATTTATGAGAAGAAAATGTTGGCCATACTACATGCAGTTAAGAAATGACATCCTTACTTAATAGGAAGACACTTGAAGGTAAAATAGAGCATAATAGTTTGAAGTACTTCATTATATAATGATTGTCTTTGGAAGAGCAAAAAAAATGAGTCACAAAGATGACAGGTTATGAATTTGAAACTATCTACAGAAAAAGGGAAAGATAATGGTGGCAGATGCACTTTCAAGGAAAGTAGAGGACATTGAGGTCTTACTTTACGTTATTTACATTCTACAAGACAATTGGGTGAAAGAAGAGAGGATAGAATGGCAATTGGACCATACTACAGAACAACCCATTGAACAACTACAACGTAACTCTATTGCATCAGATAAATTTGTGTGGAAAAATGTTTCACTCTAGTATAAGGATCACCTATATTTATGCAATAAATACCAACTCAAACACATTATCCTTTATGATTGTCACATTTCTCTTATACGTGGACACTAAGGATTTCTAGAAGCTTAGCATGGGACCAAGAAGGAATTTTTCTGGGAAGGTCCAAAAACTGATTTCCAAAAGTTTGTGGAAGAATTTTGGTTTGCCAATAGAACAAAGGAGATGACCAAGACCGCAAGTCTTCTAGAACTATTATACATGCCAAGTCAGTGTTGGGAAGAGGTCTCAATGGATTTTATCATATGTTTGCAAATTTTGAAGGAAAGAATGTCAGCATGGTGTTGGTGGATAGAATCACAAAGTATACCCATTTTTTTCTCACTGTGTCATCATTTTAAAGCAAGTACAATATCAATAACAATAATAAAAATAGATCAGAAGATACATGGAAACCCTAATATTATTGTAAGTGACAAAGATAGAATTTTCACTAGTAATTTTTGGATGGACTTGTTTTCTTGTTTGGGCATTCAAATAGCTCATAGACCTTATTACCATCCCCGATAAAATGGGAAAATAGATATTTTGAATAAATGTGTAGAAGTTGATCTCCAATTATTTTCATATGATAAACAACCACAATGAATCAACTGGTTACAATATTTGATAGAATGGTGGTACAACATTTCCTTCCATACTTCATCCATAATGTCCTCATTTATGGCACTCTATGAGTATAATCCTCCATCCATCACATAACCCTTGAGAGTGAAACCTCAGATTGAAGCAGTGAAGGAACTATTAGAATGTGCATGTTTTACCATAGACAATATCACTATTGTCACCCAACCATAGGCCAAAGCCACCCTCTGAGCACCTTAACCTTGACAGAGAATCATTCTGGAAGTAAACCCTAGGCTAGATAGCCAAAAAAAGGGTAGTGCACCTTTCTCCAAGGATAGCGCACCAAACAAGAGCTTATTAGATAGTTCAAACCATAACCAAGAGATGGTCCAAGCCAAAATGAACTCTTCTAGCTGCAGTAGCTGCAACGATAGCTCTCCTCCAAACTTGCGCACAAAACTTTCCAACTGCAGTGCGCACAAGTGTGCTCTACAGTTCTGAGAATGCCTGCCAGAATGAAGACTGACCTCCTGTATTTATACTAAATTTGGCAGACTGCCTGGGTCGACTTCTCATTCTGGGTACTAATTCTTTAGTATATATTATTTCTTTTATCCGACTTCTTCTCTTGGAGACTAATAACCTAATACAAGTCACTCCCTTGAGTTGACTTGTCTCCTAGGGTTATTAACCAATCAATTAGGGTTTCTTCTTGCTTCCCGAAATATTCTATTCTCGTCAAGTTTACACATGGAGGTAAATACCTCCCGCAGCTACCATAATATCAACACTCCCTCCTAGCTAGGGAGGTATTGAAGGTAATGTTCTTGAGCACAAACATACCATTTAATCGGTATCATCAACATAGTCGTATAGACTATCTTATGATTAGTTCATGAGAACCATCATCACTATCAATGTCATCAATTGCATCATCTCTCGAAACAATACTCCATCTGAGTAATCAGACATGATGCTGGATAATTCACTCACTCCATAGAGTGACACAAGAACCATTCTTTTAATACAAACATATGTCCTAGAAGAATAAATGTCCTGGACCATTTTTTCGTCTGGTAAATCTTTGTCCATTGATCATCCATATAGCTAATAATCATTTCCAACAATGTTGATAGTCTTCAAGGCAATCAAAACAATATCATTCAATAGAACACAATTGTGTCTATTCATAGTAGTACACAACTACAATCTAGTGGTACACTACCACACCAAGTAGCACACAAATACTTGATCTATGGCGTATAGTCACAATCAATGGAACATATCCACCACAGTAGCATACATCTATTGTCCATAGATATACTATCTCCATAACAATCATCTAATATCAACTTGCATAGAAAACATTGTTATGATATAAACTGAATCATCTGGGCCATTCTTCCACTCACATCTGTGAGATCTGGAAGAGCATCTGCCCTCATAAGGTAAAACATCAATGATGAGATATCTGGACTATTCTTATCAAACAAGGAAGAATAATTGTCCTGATTTCTGAGCCTGGACCATTCCCCACCCTAAGCCACTCCTCCGACACTAAACAAAGTGCAACCTGGAGAGAATGTGTCTACCCTAGGGAATGCATGTCCCTAATTGTTGAACCTGGACCATTCCCCTATCTGGGCCATTCCTCTGGAACTAAACAAAGTGCAACCTAGAGAGAATGAATATTCCCTAGGGAATGACTGTGCGGACCATTTCCAAAGGAAATGATTGTCCTGCACCAACCTCCAAAATGGACCATTCTTTGAAACTGCTCACAACTATAAGCTTCGAAAAAATGATTGTCCGGCGAGGCGGACCAGTCTTCTTGAGTGACCCTCAAGAAGAGAGATTGTCCTAAACCATTCCCCATGTTAACCACAATGGGAAATCGTTGTCTATGGTACATCAGCAATCCATCGAACCATTTTCATTACGAAAATGACCTTTCGATCTAGACCATTTTCCGATCTGGAAAATGTATGTCCGTCAGAAATCTCAAACCACTTTCTGAACTGGAAAGAAACTGCTCATTGTTATTAGATAAATCGGTGAATGCAGACATAAACTAATCTCCCTAGATCCACCTGTATCTAGAACAAAACATGACAGGACATGGCACTTTCCCTAAGTTACAATCATTGAATTTACTACCAAAGAAGGAATGGATGACATACCTTTAGATATTGCTTCCTTATATCTTTGTTGTCCCTGCTTCACTCTGGTGCTCTTGTGAGATCAAATCTGCAATGACACAAACCAACCAAAGTGAAAGAAATAATAGTAGATTCAATGAAAACCTAAACATGTGATCAAGGAGTCATGTAATAAAATGATAATGATTTTATGGGAAAGAAACATGTCACTGTATTATATTAAGTAAAAGTGGAAGAAAGATACAACCAGATGCCTTGATGTCATCAGGTTCCCTCCAACAGTTCCTTGCTTCCCACACACTTCTTGATCCAAGGATACTGGGACCATAGATCTGATAGCTACTCACAATATATCTTGACAAAGAAAATCTCAAAGCCAATATACAAGCTCCAAAAACTCCAAGCTACAAAACTCAATAACAAGCCAATCTCAAAAGATAACTTTCTCCATGAGAGCTCCTCTCCTTTTATAAGTTGAAGAGGATAAGGTGAGGAGGTTAGGATGATCCCACCAAATCATGAAAGTGAGTAAGATCCAAATCGTTTGGAGGCCACCTCACCATAGAATCTTCTCCTTCTAGAAGCATCGAGAAGACGCTCGTTTTTTCCAACGTACAGGAATTTTCGCACCCTAGCTATAGTGCAGCCTGTGGAAACTAGGAATTTCCTCACCCTAGCTATAGTACAGCCTGCGGAAACCAGGAATTTCCTCACCCTGGCTATAGTGCAGCCTGCGAAAACCAAGAATTTCCTCACCCTGGCTATAGTGCAGCCTGCGGAAATCCTCTTTAATAGGGTTTTTACAAAGGAAAATACAACTTCTTCTCTCAGGGAAAGTTCTTCTCCCTTCTTTCTTCAGGAATTCAAGCCACTGACCCCTCTGAAGGAAACAAATAGGTTCACATCATTAATGGTCATAGGGATGACGAAAATAATGTGTAACAGAGAGCCCCCCAAAGTATGAAGTTAGAACAGAGTGATAGTTGAAATACTTTGTCGAGTGTGTGTAGGGAACAAGGAACTGTTGGTCGGAAACTTGCAAACAAACAAGGAAATACAATACAATAATATATCATCATTGAGGTAGGCATTCCCATACTCATAATACAAATGAATCAAAGCATAAATGTCGACATGCAAATATCCATGTCAATTAACACAAGTCATGGCCACCAAACATACACTGTGGATCCATGCCAATATGACTCAAATGTGAACATAGCCACGAAAAATACATTGTGGATATATGTGTTAAAGACTCAAATTTAAACATAGCCACGAGACATACAATGTGGATCTATGCAACAATACAAATTGAATATACTCCAATGCAACCTGAATCTGTGAGAAAAGATTCAGGGTCTTCATCTCCACCACTCTATAGTACGGATCTAACCATGAGAATACATGTCATGAAGTCGAACATGGTATAAACCACTTGATTATCGGTCATTAGTGAATACCGTTAACAAGTGCAAGAGAAATCACCATTAATGTCAATGACTCCCAAGGTACTCTAATACAATCGAACGAATGTGAATCAATGATATGAGGTCAAACACTCGGTGGAATCTCTTGATCAGGGCTCAATAATGAAAACCCATTGTAGAAAGAGAGGAAACCTTCCATTGAGGCATGCAAGTTCCAAGGTACCAATTAGTTTCTAAGTCTAATTCCTGGATAATGAGTTGAAGTTGACAGGAAAAGACTCGTCATTGGAGGGCCTTAATGTATCCCCGGTCAATGACACGAAACAGGTAACAAGATTTGATGTTGATCAGAGTAACAAGTGATTCAAGACTGACTCAGGGATGGCCAATGCAATAGAAGTCTTAAGGACTACAGAAATGGCCGATGAAATAGAAGGCTTTTCAGGTTGAACTTCTCTTTGAACATATTGACGACATGACAACTGTCTTGGAAACACTGACTCAAAAACAATGATCACAAACCAAAGGGTAATATTATAAAAGAGTATGATCAAGATACAAGAGGATTTTCCAACCTAGACACAAGGAAAGTGAAAGGGTGTCATGTTCAAAAGCGACTCTTCCATAGAATACAGGTTTAGACACATTTCTTTCCCAATTTTTTCCCCCACCATTTCTGGTGAGTACCTCTTTATTTTTACGCAAGCTTGAGGAGAATAACATATGCTTGTAATGTAATCTCATCCTTCGAATGAGTCCCTCGGAGTATGTTTAACAAACCCTAGGAAGGAGTGGTTCAGTCCCATATGGGACTTTCGATGTTTGTTTTACGAGTCCAAAGATAGAAAACTCGGGGTTTTTTCATGTTTAGAGAGTATGAAAAACACTTAAAGAGAACTCTCTCAGTTCCTTTTTCATAAATTAATTTGACGAGAATGAAAAATTGATAACCTACTGCCCATCAAATGTTTTCTTCAAATACTTTTACGAGCGTGAAAAGAACAAGGTCGCTTGGCAATCTTTTCATATTTAGAGAGTCTGAAAAGAGCTTAAAGGGAACTCCAGGGGGGTCCTTTTTCGTATAACCTTTACGAGTCTGAAAAAGTGATAAAATTATACTTGGTTACATTCTCACGTATTTACGAGCGCGAGAAACAACAAAGACTAATCTCGGTAACCTATTCTCATGTATTTATGAGCATGAGAAAGAAAAAAGACAAATCTCGGTAACTTATTCTCATGTATTTATGAGCATGAGAAATAACAAAGACTAAGCTCGGGATTGTTTTCATTTTTATGCAAGATTTAAAACAAAACAAAACTATGCTTGGGATAGATTTTATTTTTTCACAAGATTAAAAATAAATAAAACTATACTTGGACTTGGTTTCATTTTTACACAAGCTCGAACCAAAGGAAACTATGCTTGAGGTAGGTGGTTTCATTTTTACACAAGCTTGAACCAAACTACAAACTACGCTTGCGACTTCCCAACGCATGGTTGGCAGCTAGCCCCCAACTTAAGAAGCCAGAGGTTTAACTTCAGCATGAAGTCCAGAGGCTGGAAGCATTGCCCCCCAAGCTTCATCTCATCCAACAACACAGGAGGATGAAATGAGGCTTCAAATACTAGATGAATGACTTGACTCAAACAGAGAGGGGGAAGTTGTTTCATTTTTTAACGAGCTTGACACAGGAGAGGAACTATGCTGGTAACCTTTGTTTCATTTTTTAATGAGCTTGAAATCAGAAAACCATGCTCAAAGTTGGTTTCATTTTTTAATGAGCTTGAAATCAGAAAACCATGCTCACAGCTCTTCATGATCATGGCTTCCAAGAGGACAATGCTCTGGAAGGACACCATGTCAAGGGAAAAAACTCGGTCATGGCTTCCAAGAGATCTTCACTAGATGGAAGAACAACACTTTGGAAGGACACCATGTCGATGGTCGCGATAGGGGTAAGGAAATCAAACTCTAAATACCCTATCGAAGAGATAACCATGTCAACTACTGTATCTAAGTCATCATAAGTTGAATTCATGGGGGACAACACCACATAATTGACCTATGGCAAAGGTGACACAGACTGCATATACAAACCATTTAGGGAAGTCATCGAGGTCAAGTCAGGACCAAAAAATGAAAGTTGATCAATAGCCACAATTCTTCCATCGTGAGGGAAAGATATCACACAAAAAAGAGTGGAAACAATAGCCTTCATGGCATAGACATAATCTCGCCCAAGGAGTAAAGAGAAATCCAAGGGGTCGTGGACTACCATGACATCAATAAAGATAGTTTTCCCTCCCGAAGTCACAGGAAACTGAGGAAGGGTCCCTAAAGGTGGACTGGTTCTTCTGTTGAAAGCCAACAGATTATGCATAACTGGCACAAGATGAGGAAAACCCAAAGCTTTCCAAGCAATAGAGGACAAAATACTAATAGACACACCTTCATCTATCAATGTCTGAGGAACATCCTGACCACAAACCTGAACTATAATTTGGAAAGGAATGTGAGAGGGAAGACGAGGTCCAATTAGCACACCCCAATTGAAAAGGATGGACTCATTACTTGGAGGGGGTTCCATGGGAGAAGGAGGAATACCCCCCGGCACAGTAGATTTTGTATCAACGAGAAAACGTGGGCAGTATCAGATTTACTCTCGAGCAAGAGAGTAGGATCAACAAATAATGAGATAAGATCGACCACTTGGGTTTCATTCTATAAAGGGAGAATGGGGTCGATGGGTGGAAACGGATCAACCACTTGGGTTGCACTCTCTAACGTGAAAGTGGGATCGATCGAGGATGGGATCGGATCAACCACTTTGTCAATTGGTTCCACTAAGGACGTGACCAGATTGACTACATGATCAACTGGATTGATCGACGAAGGGCCCGGATTGATCACTTCGTCAACTACAGGGGGGTTGACAGAAAGCTTGCGATAAGCAGCTGGAAGTTGAGGCTGGGGGACAGTCATGTCTTCTAGTAATTTCTAGGCTTCGTCCATACGAGGGAAAAGGTGAGTTAGATGACTCCCTTTGCATAACATACATGAGAACTTGGCTCTACTTTTCTTCTTCCCAATGGTATCTCAACTAGTTGACGAGAGGTCATCAACGTGTTGTTCAGAGGTTGACTACATGGGTTGGCGAGATCGTGTAGACCATGCTTCTATAACCTTGGATAAACTAGGACAATCCTTAAGAAGATGGTTACCCTTACAAAGCCTGCAAGGGTACTTGGGCTTACGGATTTGAGTGATCTTGGCATCATCAACACTCCTAGCACGATTAACAGTAACGGGTTTCTTTCCAACATGTTTAGCAGTGGTTGGAGGTGTAGATCCTTGCTTATTTTTCTTCTTCTTATTCTTCCTTTTCTTCTTCTTCTTATCCACCAGGTTACTAGCTTTAGAGCTTTCACTCAGTGAAGAAGATGAAATGGAAGAAGACCTTGCAATTGAAGAAGGTGAAGAAGATCTTACTGGTGAAGAAGGCGAAGGATCAACATGAGGTTGATAATCTTGGGGGGAAGTGCTTACAACTGAAGCACTAGCTACATTCAAGATTACCTGAGTGGAAAACAACCATACTAGTAATCCAATTGTGAGACCTGGAAGGCTCAATGTAGCAATGTGAGGAGGACCAATGTTTCTGTAAGAAGGAAAAACAAAAAGTTCCCCTAGAAAAGGGTTTCCTTCATTGGTCATTCTGGGAACTGGCGCCATTAAATAAATATCCACCTAGAGTTTGCTAGGGAAAACAAACAGCACACGCTAAAAATCTAGTAAGCAAGCAAGCAAAAAAAACCTTCTCACAATGAGCACACTAGTTGGTGATGAAATCCAACGTCATGGGAACAAAGGAAGAAGGGGATGAGATAGAGCAGGTGGAAAATTTACGTTGACGACCTGCTTAATGGACTTACACCATGGTGCAAGCTCCCACGCATAATCGTGGGTATACCCTCCAAGGAGCCTGAGTGATTTTGGCCAACCTTGATTCTAGGTACTGTGAAGACTTTCCCCTCCACAGTCACCTTGTGTAAAGAATCTAAAGAGAAAGGCCACTAAGGTTACCAATTACTACAGTGATGCCTGGGGAAACAGTCGACAATCTGATCCACACGCAAAGGCAGGGTATCTAGCCCGAAATCAACTTGAAAGGATTCCACTCATCATTGTGGGTATGCCTTCAAGAAACCCCCATAATACATGCAATATCTACACCAAGACCAACAAAGCAGGGTGAGTAACTCTGCTAGTCTCAATGTGACCTCGTGATTGACCCTTGTGTTAGAAGGGCTTCCCAAGACAAAATGTAATAAGTGGATTTCACCGCTCCCTAACTCAAGATTCTATGTGTGTTTGCAGCTTTGGAAAGTTATCTTTCACACCTATTCCAAATCCCTACAACTAATCTAATGTAGGTTTGCTACCAGAAAATATAAAAATGTCTAATCAATTTTTATAAGCGCTTTATTTTATGGATGTTGTTACTCAAGAGGAAAATGGCGTGGACAATATGGTGTTTTGACTGACTCGAAAGTTATGCAAAGAGATGAAGATGCAATCTTTTCATTTCGATGAAAGCTATGCTACAAGAAAGAGAAAACATTTATCATTCCCATATGCATAATGTCCCAAAATTTTATTAAACTAATCAATATGAAGATTCTCAAGAAATGAGCAAAAGAGGTTGTACACCAATACACGATTCAAAATTTAAGACCAAAAAAAAAACAAGAATCTTGCAATTTCGCTACTTGAAATGCAAGGATGCCCCCAATCTAATATAAAGCAAGAAATCGATACTTTTTATTTCAAAGATAGCTAAAAACAATAGCAAATCGACATGAAACAAAACAACCCAAACAATTTTCTCTTTTAACACGAACTATTCAATAAAAGAAAAAGAAATTCTTTCACCAAACAATTCTAAAGAAAAAACAATGCTTTGCAACTGAAAGACACTCAAAGCAAGAGACCAAATCTTTCAAAAGAAAACAAAGAAAAAATGAGGCAAAGATGGCTAAAAGCAGTTTCAAAGTTGTTAAGCATACTGTAGAAATATCATCATCAAACCCAAAAGTTCACTCCAAAACCAAATCCAAGGTCTGGGTAAGGAAAAACCATCAAAAATCAAAATTTTCACAATTTCCGCAGGTTGTAGACTAACATAGTGCGCAAATCCCTAATTTCCGCAGGCCATATACATGTAGGGTGTTGAGTTTCTGCACTAGTCTAAATAGGTAGGGTGCGGAAATCCCTAGTCACCGCACTGTCCCTCAAAGCAGGGCGCAAAAATCAAACAAAAATGGAAAAATTAAAAATTAAGAAGGTTTTCCAGTGAATTTAAACAGTCAAAGAGTCAAGATGGATCTCCCAGTGACTCAAAAAATAGAAACCAAGCAATCAAAGCATGAAAGAAAGACAAACTAGGAAAACAATATGATCCCCAGTGGAGTCGCCAATTTTGTTATTGGATAAATCGATGAATGCGGACATAAACTAATCTCCCTATATCCACCTGGATCTAGAACAAAACAAGACAGGACATGACGCTTTCCCTAAGTTACAATCATTGAATTTACTATCAAAGAAGGAATGGATGGCATACCTTTAGATAATGCTTCCTTATATCTTTGTTGTCCCTGCTTCGCTTCGGTGCTCTTGTGAGATCAAATCTACAATGACACAAACCAACCAAAGTGAAAGCAACATTAGTAGATTCAATGAAAACCTAAACATGTGATCAAGGAGTCATGTAATAAAATGATAATTATTTTATGGGAAAGAAACATGTCACTGTATTATATTAAGTAAAAGTGGAAAAAAGATACAACCAGATGCCTTGATGTCTTCAGG